>DVZL01003831.1:0-13550 GCA_018236625.1 Lasaia peninsularis
AGTGCATTATAAATAAAAAGTGGTTTTATATATATTAATAAAATTATTTTATAAAGTATCCCCGATTCCCGGCAAAACTTATATAATCAAAAGGATCTGAGCTACGAAGACCGATCCCCCTTACATAACGCTATACGCATTAAGCTCGCCTTTTGTATAACATTATTACAAAAAATATTAAATAAATAATTCATTTAAAGAGAACTTAAAAAATAAGCCCCAGTCTATAACGTTAAAAAAATTAAAGACACAATACTGGACTTTTAAGTTCAAAATAATTTTTAATGACTTAAGAAATGGATATTCTCAATTCGTCTACATATTTTTTTACAGTTATCTTCATGTCCTTAGTTAGTCACTTAATTTATTAATTCAAAATTTCATTGTATATGAAGTACAAAAATTATTAAATATACAAACGACAACATTACAGAATGATTTGTTTCAGTTGTCACCTATCAGCACGCACCACACCACTCTAAGCTTATAAAAACACCTAAAGTGTCTCGTATTATGTATTCCTTACCACGATTGTTCTACAAAACCCAATTTGCAATAATGGCAAAGCGGTATGCTTATCTCTATGAGATCTCTCGGATCCTCCAGCAATGTTTAACGCGAAAATTGTGCACTCGACGTAAGTGTACCTTATATATGAGCTTTACGTCCGAGGTTTCGCCCACGTGACTTTTTTTACAGTATTGGAAGGCAAACAAACAGACGGATTTCTTGTCTGTCTCCGTCGGGAATCGAGCCCAAGCATCGGGGTTAGTCGATGGATTTAGGCGTTTACGCTAACCCCTCGGTCAACGAGGCGGTCACGAATGTTCCTTACTATCAGGAAATCCGTCTGTTTGTTTGCCTTCCAATACTGTAAAAAAAGTCACGCGGGCGAAACCTCGGACGTAAAGCCAGCGACACTCGAGATTTAGTGATAAACTGTCACCTAAGTTCCTCATCTCAAGTTGCCGACAAATTTTCGGAATTGTAATGAGTAAAGCCCTCAACGAACACGCCGACAAAAAGTTGCCGACTTAAGTCGGCGGCCCGGCGGGCTTAGTGTGTATTGTGCTTTATATTAGATTCTTTAAGGAAGCTCGGTAGAAAAACCCTAGAAAAAATCCGTTTTAGTATAGATATTACTAGTAGATATCTCTACGATCCAAATGTCTTCATACAAACCCAGCAAGTCTTATCATCTAAAGCCATATTTCTCCCGATGATGATGGAAACCCCGATAGAGTGGATATTTTATATTTTGTATATTCTTTTAACGAAAAAAATACGTCTTGTGCCGCATATTGAAAATCTTCCGACCGGCGTTGCGAAAACTGTCTTATCGGTTCGTTACCTTGGCTGTGCTACAAGTTAAGAGAGAATGGCAGTTTGAATAACAATTTTAGAAAAAACATCTCTTATATAAAATTGTAAAAGCTAGGTACTTTATTTCTGTAATAATGAAATAGGAATGTAATATTTGTAAAATAGATAATATAAAAGATTAACATATAGGCTACTTTTTAACTGACTACATTAAAAAGAGAGGATGTTTTTACGCAATAAGTATTATGTAAGTCGGAAAATATCTACTGTTTCAAAGTTCATCTATGTTATTAAAACATGCCTTCATAAAATATATAATTATCTACTACTTTTGGGACCATGGGCTTGCCATTAATAATTTATATTAGAATATTATATTACATACAATTTTTTTTTTATTGAAAAATGTATATCTCCTAAGAAATAGCAATTAACTCACCAACCAACACGCCCAGCTGATTTTTTTTAATATTTCAGCTTCTTCCATCCTTAAGCATTTCATATAAACTTGGTATATTATGGTTACTATAATAATAGGTATCCGGTATAGAGAATATTATTTCAAATTTTAATGTTTATAAATCTTTATCCTTTTTTATTGCTCCTTTCTTATTTTTAAGTGGCGTGTATATATATTACAAAGTAATCTACGTTTATTGAGTCAATTTTATGTAGTGGATGAGAAAACTGGGGTGTTTGTAATAATTCTTATGTCAGAAAATTCGTTTAATATCTTAAAATAAAATTTCGCCTTTCTCTTATAACTTGTTTCTTTTTAGATTTCATCTCTACTGAATTCATGCCTTCTCATATAATATGTGGGATGAGTATTTGTACCCGCCAAACAGACACATACGCTTATCACAATTAAAAGAACCACAAATCGCTTGATGTTGAAGACTATTGGCCTGAGATCCCGCTAAACGACGATCTTCACAGAGCTGGTTAATTAATAAATGTATTTTTTATCAAATAAAATATGTCAATAAATATATTGCGAATGGGTTGTCTAAAAATGTCAGTCCAGAAAGCCAAAATGTATTAATATCATGAAGCTATATATCAATATTGTATATATATTTATTTTAATGCAATACAATAATATACAAGTTTATTTTTTTTTATTTCATTTACGAGCACTTGTTATTGCGCTCTATCTTTTAGTTTTATAAAACTAGTGACCTGACCCGGCTTCGCATGAGTACCTGTTGAAGTTTTCTCTTGAATCGCTCTACATAAAAAAACCGCATCTAAATCGGTTGGGTATTTTTAAATATGTAAGCATATATAGAGAGACAGACAGCAGGAAGCGACTTTGTTTTATATTATGTAGTGAAGTTTCCATGGATACACCAAAGATCCAAGGATATAATGGCGTTGTATTAATATTACGCGTGGTTTCCGTAATTTGATATTACGTTGAGGAACGACCTCAAAATGTCGATAAATTGGATGTAGTTATGCAAGAAGAACTCAATCCACACAAAGTCACTTTACAGGTAAGAGAGTTTGTAGATACAGATCTAATTTAAAAAGGAAAACTTTTATATTGTTTGTCTATTGATTAAAGGTATGTATGAATATAATGGAATAGAAAATATTTAATTTCACGTAGACCTTTCAAGCGGTTCTTGTGAAGCATATATCGCCCGCTTAGAATTAAAGTGACTTAACTCAAAATTTATGTAATACTATAAATATAAACTTACATTTTTAATTATATACTCAAAAGGCTAATTCACAAATTTGGTTAAAACCAATAGTTTTCGAAACACGAAAGAGAAATATCAAGATGTACAATAATATATTATAATTTTTGAAAACTTTTTTGCTCATTTATCTGAAATTGCATTTTTTTGAATTCGATCACTTTAATTCTAAGCGTGCGATATGTTATTTTCAAATTTACCAACAGATCAACGCGGCCACTAACTGAAAAAATCTGGCGACATAAACTAACTGACTTCATTTTTAGTTTTTTTTTAACAAAAACAATGTGAAATTATAATAATTATATTCTAACAGAATAATTTGAGGAGCAATTGATCGCAAGTTGTTATATCATTTACATCCTGTTAATATTATAAATGCGAAAATATGTATGTATTCAGGAATTCTCTTTCAGGAAAAAACTGCTGGACGGATTTTGATGAAACTTTACGATAAGGTAGCTTATACATCAGACACACATAGGCTACCTTTTAACCGACTACCTTAAAAAGAGGGTATGTTTTACGCTTTGATAATTAACGCGGGCGAAGCTGCGGGTGGGAAGCTTGAACTCGTATACTGCTATTCTGTAATACCCTTTTTATGTAATTTAGATTTGAAACATTTTTTAATTTATTTATTGGTAAATATTTCATATGATCAAAAACTTTATTGTAAAACATATACTTTAATCAATGAAAGAATGATTTGTTTTATAGAGACGAGACACATACAACAATATTGTTTTTGTTTCTTGTTTTTGTAGAGTGTATATCAAAATGGACGCTCAAAGTTTCAGTTGTAGTTTCTTATTGGCTGTTGTACCTTTTAATTAAAAAAAATATTAATCAAAGGTATTTATATATTTTGTTATAGATTTATAAAAAATACTCAGAAACAATTTATGCGTTATTCATATTGGGAGTTGAATAGATTGAAATATAAAAAAAATATTTAACATAAACCACCTAAATAGTTCTTGTGAAGCATCTGTATAATTCTGAAATCGGATGGAAACGTGGCCGCTTACTAAGAAAATACGATGCGAAACTAATTCAACGGGCTTGTCTTTCCTTTTTTTCTTGATAAATTATTAATGTTACACTGTATACTAAAAAAATGAGTAAGAAAAGCAATCAATCCCAAACATTTTTACCATGTACATATTCTGCAATATTATAATACGAGTACCATTATCATAATATTTATATTTTATACTAGCTGTGCCCGCGACTTTGTCCACGTTTTTATTTAATTATTTAATTTTATACATTTCTAAAATAAAAGTAGCCTAAGCCGTTCCTTATTATTTGTTATTATTATTAGATCGTACGAACAGACAGACAATAAATCTAGAAAATGTTGTTTGGTAAACATACATATATGTACTTAGTAAAATGCGGCAATTTTAATATTACATACACACTCCAATTTCATTTATTTATATGTATAGATATTTTATACAATTTTTAAGTTATGTACGTATACATTTAAAAAAGGGTTTTCACAACCCTTGAATAATATATTATTTAACTTTTAGACGTATGAGGCGACATAACTCAGTTTTGAAAATTGTTTGGATTGAGTCCTTTCTGCTTAACTACATCCAATTGTTAACATAATCCCTTGATTCGTCAAACAATATGACTACATCATAAATTTGTATAAAATTACGGAAATAATTAAAACGTGTTAAAATACAAACGAAGTTGTATGAATATACATTCTATTATTTAATATCTAATATCATATAATGATTTGGACTCTACCGATCATATAGCCATATATACCGCATATTTATGGGTCTGTAGGTTAGTAGGATGAGTAGTTTCATGAGTTTTGGCAGTTTATCTTAACAATATAACGTTGGCTAAGATTGGGTTTGTGGCCAATATGGCGATGAATTGGCCACCTGTCACATGGGACCTAATATCGTCGGCTAATCGTGTGTGAACAAGTATGTACCTCTACCTACTCTTCAGGGATATGGGCGTGATAGTGTTTTATTATTTTACTTTTATTTCTCTATGAGCTGCTGCATTTTGAACCACGAGAAGATTTTAAAATAACAAAGTAATTTGTATGGTCTAAGTGAAATAAGATGTTCTTTCCCCATTACTAATCTATACAAATAAATAAAATTGAAGTGTCTGTATGTAATTTAACATAACTGCTTTTTACTAAGTGCATGTGTATATTCACAAGGTACATATACCAACAATTTTTTTAGAATTTTTGCCTGAGTCCGTCTGTTTGTCACCGGGCTGTATCTCATGACAGTACAGATAGCTAAACAGACGGACAGCGAAGTCTTAGTAATAGGGTTCTGATTTTTACCCTTTGGGTACGGAATCCTAAAAATGGAAGAATGTTTTGTAGCAGCAAAACAAGTATCTTTACCTTGGAATATGGAACTGAAATTCCTATAAAACTTTAACGTACGAATGGCAATAAACTCAAACCTCTGCATTGCACGGCGCAGCTGTATTGACGAAATGCCATCCGAACGCTATTTGATAGTGAGTTAACGCTTCGTTACCTGTGACGTACGGCGCAAGTCACACGTTGAAGCGATCAAGTTACACAACAACTTAATATTGCAGGTGACATTTTTAAAAATATAAAAGAGACAAACATACAAATTAAAACTTGGAGGCTAAATGACACACAAAGGCGGCCTTATCGCTAAGTCAGCGATCTCTTCAAGGCAACCTTATGGCATGGAACAAAAGTAAACGAAACATTGTGCAAGGGTGCTTTAAACATAAACATAAAATCTAACAAAATATTGTAATATTCAATATAATTTACGCGCAATTACGAGTAAATGAAATAAATATTAAAAAAAAATGTATTGTATTAAAACAAATTTTTTACAAAAAAGTTTGGAAATATATCCTATCACTGTAAACTTAGAAAATGACGTTTTACCGTGTTTTTGAAGATATTAATATTTAGGGCCTCCTGATTTCTACTGGAAGGGAATTACAGAGAGCCACAGCTTGCGAGGAGAATGAACAAGCATTAACAAATATTTGCAAAACAAAAACCAATTAATTGCTATGACGCAATCACTGATTACTTCTGACACTGATGCTCCTGACACTGAAACTTCTGATACTGGTGTTCCTGACACTGTTGTTTCTGACATTGATGCTTCAGAGTCTTATGCTCTTGACACTACAACTAAGTTGGTGTGAATCAGGGACGACTGCTACTGGAATATAAGTTTATCTGTGATTAAAGTTGTATATATAAGATATCATTGAAAAGTATTAAACCTCATTGCTGTACGAACGATTGAGCTGAAACATGGCGCACGAATCAATTAATCGCTCGACGTAATACTAATTGCTCCAGACGCTGATGCTCCCTACACTGATGCTTCTAACGTAATAATATTCTTCATTAATGCTTAGTTATACTGCTTTTGAAATTAAAAAAAGTTATAAGCAAATTTAAATAATAATATCAAAAATCAAAACGAAGATAACTTTTATTTACAAGCATAATAAAAAAAAACTGAAACTTATATTTATGGTACTGAAATATTTAAAAAATATTGGAACTTAAGGTTGAAAACTCAATTCATCACAAAGTTCCAAGATTGTAATAATATGATGATAGTAAATTTATAATAGGAGCTATTCTGGTGTAGAAATAAATATATTATAATATATGTTTATGTGTAACTAATTAATCCGATAGGGTTATAAAGGAATTGTCATTTTTTGTATTTCAATAGTCCTAGCAATTAGTAGTAATTATTATTAGTAATTTTAAAATTATAATTGACGTAGATCGTTCTGTGTAATAGCCGTAATAACATAGATTTTTGTTACTCTTTCACATAAAAACTACTGAACGGATTGGGATGTAACTTTACAGTAAGGTAGCTTATACGTCAAAATAACACATAGGGTACTTTTTAATCAACTACATTAAAAAGAGGGTGTATTTTTATAAGCTATATATATAAGCAATAAACATTATAAGTCGAAAAAACATTTACGCTTTGGTAAATAACACGGGCAAAAGCTAGTGACAAATAATTATATAAAGGTCACTTCCATACTACAAACCTGATTTTTTTGGCCTTTTTTATAGTTATTTTAACGGAACCCTTCATGCGCGAGATTGACTCGCATTTGAATCGTTTTTTATAGAATGATAAGCGGGTAGCTTAGTTAAAGTAATAGTTATTAAAAGTAACGTACTTAATAACTTTGAACCCTCTTTGCTAACCCAGAATAATACAAATTATTATTATTATCTCTGGACCAATTACATAAACTTATCAAACTTCAAAGTAAGCAAACCTCAGTTAACGATACAAATATATAGAAATACTCAAATAAATACCAGAATAAATTTAATAAACACCCTGTGGAATAACAAACAGATATCTATTTTCATCACACAAATGTCTGCCCCCGTCGGGAATCGAACCCGAGTCTCGCAGTTTGTTGATACCTTTAGGCGTGAACACTAACCCCTCGACCAACGAGGCGGTATAATTGGCATAAGATTTTACAGTAATAATGAGATTTCTAAGATCTAATACCTATAAACGAGCAATTCTATATATCCGATCTTGGAAACGGCTCCAAAGTTTGTATTTAGAGGGTTTTGAAGGCGATCAATCGATCTAGCTAGGTTTTATTTTCAGAAAATGTCATTTTATGGCCTATATCTACAGACATAGGATTACTAGAGTTTGGTTGCTAAGATATCTTTATTAATTATAAAAATAACAGTTGATGCCTGGTTACTGACTATTCATATTTAATCAGTAATTTGAATAGTTATAAGTAAATATAACTAAGAAAAACACCGAGTAAAGCTCGATTATCTAGGTCTGATAGTTTGTTCTAAGACTTTAACAATCTTGAACGAGGAATTGGCAAAGGTCTTTCATAAATACGGAAATGTTTGCATGGAACTAATGCATTTCTCCAACACCGTGACTGACCTCGTTTTTCTCTCCACACTCCAGCTGGCCCGTCAAAGTGAGAAATTACATCGCACCGCCCACAAGAGTCGCGTATTTCTTTAACTCAGTGAAAACATCGATTTGCTTTAACGTTAAACTAGTTGCCGTAAATCCAACTCGGAGTAGAGAGGGGTTTTTGTTAGATTCCAAGATTTTTTACAATTTTTGCTGTTTGTCTTGGGATCTAAAACTGTGGTAGTTTGGTAGCTGAAGTGGTAGATCTCTACCTTACTAATATCCACGCAGCAATGTTTTACAAGATAAGACAGCGAACAAGCTCATGAGTCTTCTGATGGTAAAAAAACTATGCCCTATTAACATCATAGATGTTATAAGTATGTTGCTGTCCTGTAGCCAGGGTGTTAGCCCTGATGTGCAAGTCTACCGACTACCCTAACCTCCAAACCGGAACACTACAGTGTCATTATGGCGACAGGAATAAGTAAGGCGGTCAAAAATACTTTTGTTGGTAATGACCTATTTAACCTATTCTTCTCACTGTCAGGAAAATAGATAGGTCTATTTCACACATAGGCCATCAGAATCAACATGGGGAAAACAAATATATTATGTTAAATTGTTTTATAAACATAATTTATATTATTCATAAATATAATATATATTAATCGCCTCTGTGGTGTAACGCTACGGTTGTCTCCTGTTAAGACTGTTATGTAGGGTCCCGGGTTCAATTCCCAGGTCGGGCTACTTTTTTTTAAATATTTTTCAAATAATCCCCGGTATTGATCACCCATTGGAATGAGCCGAAAGTGGGGATCGTAGTAGTGCGATCTAATCGTGGGTGTTCTAGTATATCTACTGGACTTACGAGTCGTGGATATTCTAGCACACCTCTGTCTACCCCTTCGGGGATATTAGGAGTGAAGGTATTTTACTGTACAAGTATACAAGTTATATCGATTTTGACATTTGAGATATTTTTAAATACATGAACCATTAAATGTGTTTATTCTCCTATCGAAATATGTGTCAAAGTCGCGAGTACTCGCCCTCTTGAGCTCAATTTGTCAGTGAGTTAATGTTTTTCTATGTATGTAGAATGGCATCAGTCACAAGCTCGAGCGATTCAATAAATCTAGTTTACTCTATCCGTACTAACATTAGAAAAGCGAAAGTAACTCTGTCTGTCTGTTACACTTTCACGCCTAAACCACTTATTAGATTTTGATGAAATTTGGTACAAAGATAGAGCTGACCTTGAGGAAGGACATAGGCTACTTTTTAATGCAGAAATGGGGGAGGTGTTAGAGGAGGGACTTAAATGTTCGAACGAGTTTATGTTGCGAATACTTATTTTAACTGTATGTTAACTTTTTATACTACTAATATTATAAACGCAAAAGATTCTATAGATGTATGTATGGATGTTTGTTACTCATTCACGTAAAAACTACTGAATTTATTTTAATAAAATTTTACAATGATAAAGCTTATGTATCAGAATTACACATAGGATACTTTTAACCGACTACACTAAAAAGAGGGTATGTTTTCAAGTAATAAGTATTATAAGTCGGAAAATATTCTGGGCAAAGATAATTATAAAAAAATAAACAAAATCGGGTATAAATTCAATCTTAAGGCAATGTTGCGTGTAACTGTTGCCAGTAGTTAGTTAAATTGAATAAACTCATAAAAAAGTGGCCCTGCGCGGGAATCAAAGATCCGAGACTTCGTAGGTCATAGCCGGACACCAACTACGCTCAACAACAGAGGCGTTCTTAGAGATGGAACCCAAAGGGTAAAAAACGGGACCGTATTACTGAGACTCCGCTGTCGTCCGTCTGTCTGTCTATGACCAGGCTATATCTCAAGAACCGTGATAGCTAAATAGTAGAAATTTTCACAGATGATGTATTTCTTTTGCCGCTGTATCAACAAATACTAAAAACAGAATAAAATAGACATTAAAAGGGTGCTGCCATACAACAAATGTAATTTTTTTATCAACTTCTCCATCGACGCACCTGCCACTACCTACCATAGATGTTCTATGGTGTTTATAGGCCACGATCATCTCTTACCATTAAGCGCCGTGTACTTCTTGTATTATCCCAAAAAAATAAGAGAGACGGATAGGGTACCTACCATCATGAAGCTAAAAGTACTACCGCCATCTTTCTCTTTCTACCGAAGCACATTTACTTACAGACAGAATGTTTTACCTATATGTACGAGTGTCTCTATGGTTTATTTATTGAATTTCAATTAAGGTCTGTTCATCAAATTTGAATAAAACAATAGACATGCATATTGATAACGTGGGTGGGTATTTACTTTGGTTTACCTATTCTATTTTCTCAGTGATGCTATCACAAATATGTTTATTCCTTACTAACGATACGCCCCGGCTTTGCATGGGTGCGAATATATGCTATGTCATTCAGTGACAATGTAGCACTATTGGTTAAAGATTATTTTCCCCGCATTTTAAATCTCTAATATCATCAAATATTTTCAAATCTCATGCTGTGAAGGGCCATATTGATTTGTATTAAATGTTCAATGCGTTTAAGATACTTAATTGGATAAGGGTTATTGCTGTAATGCTTAAAATCACTTCGTAAATAAGCTATTATTTTCAGTAAAAAGTGAAGTGTAAAAAGTGGTTATAGTCGGTTATATCTAAGAGATAGACATATGCCATCAAATACTTTCTTGTAGACTATTTAAAGGTGTATAATACTGTAGTACATTATTTTTACCAATCTCGTAGGGTTTAGCTAGCGTTAGCTATGTAAGAGTAAAAAATGCGCTTATTCACGACATCACATTAAAATCTCAAAAATTATGTGTTCTCTCTATTATATTTTGCATGTGTCATACATAAAAACATTTCTCTTAAATCACTTAATCTATTAAAAGAAATCGAATTGAAATCCGTTGCGTTCTTTTAAAGATTTAAGCAAACACATGGACAGACAGACAGGAGGAAACATTTATTTTATAATCTGTAATGAAGAATTATCAAAATTCGTTTGAGTTGGACGAAGTAATAAAATATAGACGAATTGAGAACCTCCTCGCTTTTGAAGTCGGTTAAAAATAAGTATGCTACGAGCAATGGCGTGTAGCTCCCGACTAAAAGTAGTTTAAGTTACTTATAAAGGTTTTAGCTCGAGCAATTTTAAAATCCCGCTTGTATTTTTTGGGAATTCTTTCTGGGATATTTTTTTCTCAAGGTTAGAAAAATTATAAAAGTAATATAAACCTTAGGGAACAGACACACTACGTTGCAATCAGTAAGTCTTTATAAATACACGTTGTTTATAATATTATATTTCAGCCAACAGTTTTATTATTTATAGCAACATTTCTACCTTTATACTGTTATAATCTTTCGGGAGATAAGCTGGCTCTTTGTGCTGTATCTGTAAGTGAATAATTTGTTAAAATAATTTGTGTACAATAAAGAATTATTATAAAAATCAATGAAGAAACTTTGATAATAACAATAACAAAAATTTTTTTCACAATAGAAAAAATCAAAACCCAGTCAATTTTTTTTAATGAACCTATCAGCATGGAATTAATGAAATGATAAATTTTATAATAATTGTAAAATTACACTTGCAAAATTTCATTTAATACATTTTTTTAAGCCTTCTGGTTTCACTTTCACGCAATAATCTACCCTTAAACGAGCAATTCTTATATATAATATATGTATATATCGACGATCACGTCTCGAACAATTTCTTGAAATTTTGTATTTGGGGGTTTCAGGGGCTATCGCCTATTGCTAGCTAGATTTAATATTCAGAAAATGTCGTTTTAGGCTTACTAGAATTTTATTGCTAAGATATTTTTATTAATAAGAGTGGTTGCCTGGTTACGGTAGCCCTATCTCTTATCGTTAACAGGTTATTGAAAACTGCCATTAATCGTGTTTTCATTAAACAAAAACATCCTACAATATCATTAGAATTTCAAAAAACATGATGTACCAAAAAAACCGAGCAAAGCTCCCACCCAGGTACTGATATTTATGTCAGTAAAGAATACGAGTTTTTAAGTTTATCTGAATAAAAAAAACTTATCGTAGGGTTGGATCTGTACCCGATATAGCAACAGACTTACTACATGTCTCTACACGGGACTTAATATCGTCGGCTAATTTATATAAATCGGACACAATCCCCGGGTTTCCTCACGATATTTTCCTTCAGAAAATATACTAAAGTTAGAAAACTCATTTTAACATGGCTGGGTTCGAACATAGACTACTAAAATGGAAGTCCGATGCTCTAAGCACTAGACCACCGAGACCACAATATAATATGACGTTGAAATAAAACAAAATAGTTTCACTGTGGAAAAACCAATTTTTTTGGGGTACCAATGCTGGACAGACGTAGCAAGACTATTAGTTTTGTTTTCGTAATATGACAACGAACGCTTGTTCGTTTATTCGCTTGTTCGTTTGAAAGGTCTGTACGCTTACACGACTTTATATATAGGACCCGAATCCAATTTTAGACAACTTTAGATAAACTTTAGATAAATCCAATTTTAGATAAACTGAAAAAACTTATAAGAACAAGTCGTCCTACCCGGGAACCGAACTTAGGATCTCGTGCGTCAAAGTCGGGCATTGACACAAAGGCGACAGAGGCACAGTGATATATAACAGATATCCTGCATGAAAACATATTCTTTCACTGAAGCGGTATCGCGTCTTGATGTGTCCACACCTTCAATATTCATCTTCGCAATTACTGACGGTACTTCGGAGACGAAGTGAGTTTGGAGATCTGGCTTCTGTTGAAATTAACGTCAATACAGCGATGATTTACTTTGCTAAGTAGCCGAGCTACGAGAGATTTAATACAATCGTAGCGTAACGTAGCTAAACGAGGCGTAGCATAAAATATACAGCTACGAGTAGTTCATATTAATGTTTATTTCGAACTGTTTGTTTCCTACGGATTCACCCGCTTTTTAAAGTTATTTAGTTCTTTCGAGGAACTATAAAAAAAGTATTCTTTGAATTTCATCAATGTCAAATCTACTTTTATTCTTTGATGCGATAACTTTTTTTGTTAATTCTTTTTGTTTTTGTTAAGTTTTGTCAGGAGAAGGTTTTTAGAGATACAAAAACTGGTGAAACTTCATCAGTTTCATGCAGTTTATCGTTTCAGTTGTTAATAAAAAATAACAATTAGTATGTAATGAATTTGTTCCTGAAAGGCATCTAATGATTTTGCAGAATTGTTATTTTGATCTCGTCTTTCATTTTCAGAATTGATAAAGGGTAGTGTGAAGACAGTACTAATCCAGCTTCTCGAGAAATATCCGCGTAAAAAAGTCGATGTTAGATGGCGCTAAATGCAACTCTATCACGGTATAATCAAAGCTCGGTCACTCAGATAGTTTTATTTAAAATTTTAACCAGCCCCGGATTCACACGGGTTTACCATATAATATGTTGTATACATAAAAACCTTTCTCTTGAATCACTCCATCTATTAAAAAAAACCGCATCAAAATCCGTTTCCAAAAG
>DVZL01003832.1:0-13549 GCA_018236625.1 Lasaia peninsularis
AAACAAACAAACAAACAAACAAACAAACAAACAAACAAACAAACAAACTTTTCCTCTTTATAATATTAGTATAGATAATATCTATACGATTTTCAAATACCTATACAAATAAATGAAATGGAATGTCTATATATTTTTATTAAATGCATATGTATGCTTACGAGTACATATACCAAAGTAACATTTTTTAGATTTTTTCTCTGTCTGTCAGTTTGTACCCGCCAATTTCTGAAACGGTTGGACCGATTTTGACGGGACTTTCACTGGCAGACTGCTGATATAATAAGGAAAGGTATAGGCTACTTTCATTTTAGAAATGTATAAAATAGGTAAATAAAAACGCGGATGAAGTCGCGAGGAAAACTAGTTTCTAATGAGATTTTTATAAATTCCGTAACTTGTAAACTGATGACGCCATGTTTTATAATTATATTGGTCATTTGTTTTCGTCCTTGAAGACAATGTGACATGAGCGTAAAAATTAGCATCAACTTTACAATTTTGACTTAATCAGATGACATAATTTATTTACAAGGTCATTTTGATGGCTTATGTGGTCATTTTCGCGTGTTCGATGGTCATAAAGGTGACATATGTGTGTTAATCACATATTCATCACAAAACAGTAGCATTTATGCTATATTTTGTTTAGAATCATAATAACAGGACTCAAGATATGTACCAAATAAGCTTTTAGGGTTTCAAACGGAACCCTTATAGATTCGACATGTATGTCTGTTTTTCGTCCTAATGTTACAGTCACTTTATTACGAAATAATATAATTGTACCGGATTGGAATACGATCACTGACTGAGAATATCCGATATTCGGTATTATCGAATAGCAAATATTGCTTAACAACTATTCTCAATTGACACTTGATCTTGATCAATGACTAATCATAAGTAGTTTAACTTTTTGTTTTTTCACAGATTTTGTTGTGTGTTTAGTCCGGCCTAACTCTAACTTCAGGCCTAAGGTCTAATAGCCCGACCACTAGACGCATCTACAACGTCTATGGTATCAGAATGGCGAGCACTGACGCTATTGTGGCAGGAATAGGTTAGGCGGTGGTACCACCTAGTCAATGTCACGGTGTTGTTGGCATGTGCTCGCCTCTTACGAGCTGCCGGGGTAGAAGGCAGTGGGCCTATTCTACAACAGAACCCGGACCATCACGGGGTAAAACTTGTTTGTGCACTTGTTGCAAAATGTTTATAATTTATTCTTGTTAATAAAACCTAAACCGTTAAACTTTATTTAACAGATTGTAAATATTATTATCCATTCGCATTATGGATTCGACCTGATAATATTTACAAATGCTAGGCTTTTAATATCTGTAGTCGGCTCCATAAAACTACCTTCGTTTGGCCCTGACCTAGAAATCATGACGTCATAATACTGGACCTAACCCACATGACGTAACTATTGTGTTAAATCATGAAAATATAGACTTTGTCCATAAATATTTAATACCTTGGCATTACTCTGTAGTGTAACGGTACAGGTGTCGCCTATTAAGACCGTTAGGCACGTAAGGTCCCGGGTTCAATTCCAAGGTCAGTCAACTTTTCTTAAATGTTTTTCAGATTTTTCTGAGTAAGCATTACATTGCCTGAGATTGGAATGTGCCGAAGTGGCGATAGGTTTGCCACCTATCACATCAGGGCCCTAGTACCTTGGCTGATCGTGGGTGTGTTCTTGTATATCTACTGGACTTACGAGTCGTGGATATACTAGCACACATCTGCCTAATCCTTCGGGGATATTAGGCGTGAAGGTACCTTTACATAATAATGTGATTTTTGTTTTTCTATATTTTCAGAATATGCCTTTATTTTCGGCTTAGAGAACGGCTAGGACTGACTACAATGTCAATGTTAAGAACATAATCGATATAGAAAAATCGGCCAAGTTATTAAATATTTACTATATCCTGTATTTTTGTACTTGTTGTATTTTGATATTAGTGTTTAATCCATATTTTGTCAGTTTTGATTCTACGTTAGATGATATTTATTACAATAAAATCAAACATCGCTGTAATAACTTAGTAGCAAGAGATAAAAAATCGAAAGGATTCCGTACGGTAATTGATAAAAACGTCGTAAAATATTTTTTTATTATAGCAGTAACAAAAATATATCATCTGTGAAAATTTTAATTGTTTAACTATCACAGGTTATTCGATGTAGCTTTATGACATAGAGAAGGACAGACGGTAAGACACAGTCAGATAGTTTTAGTGATAGAGTTCTATTTTTAAAAACTTTTATTCCACTTGCAATGTATTTATATAAGTATGTATGCTCGAGTGTAATCTTAGAATTCAATTTTGAAGTAAATATCTTCATCCGATTGAGCTGAAATTTTGTATACATGTTTAGTTTAGATGACAATGCGCGATAAGATATATGATATGATTCTAAATCCAATATGGCGGACCAACCAAGATGGCGGAAAAGTTGTTTTTAAAGCACTTCTACAATATGGGTACAATATGGTTCGTTGAGAGCAATTTTCTAAAAAGTTTTTTTGCTATTAATTTATTATCCATTGAATACGGAACCCAAAAAACGAAACATAAGAGATTAAATGTTCCTCTAACTTTCCGTCTATTAAATTGACGGGGTTTGAACCTTGAACACATGTGTGGAAGTCTGAAGCCCTAACAACTACACCACCGTGTTCCTATATGTCTATTTACGTCAATGTAATTTTATTTAAACATCTATACTGCTGAGTAATAATACATATGCAAATGACTTAGGCTACGAAATAGGTTTCTCTGCTTCCCAGTCTATCTATGGTAAGCTATTATTTCAAAGTAACTGTACTTGTACCGACAAAATAACGTTGAAACGTAAAGGTTAGACTACTCTGGGCTATTATTATTTTATTGTATTTTGAGTTAACAGTCATGAATACTATATTCATAACTAACTATGACTGAATTAAAAGAAATAAAGTTGCATTAGTGGCCTAGTGAAAACTCTTTTTTATGTTATAAAATAACGATTGCTGCAGCCGTATCATTAGTGCTCGCCAATGTCGTGTTGATGGGTATATTAGCCAGTAGACTTTCACAAATGGCTTAAGATTAGAGCTATAGGACGCATTATGTACTTTTAAGGTGTCCATAAACGACTGTTGCCTAAGATCATCAGGAGAGTCGTCTCTATTCACTGAAATTAAAAAGGTATGATTTATTAAAAGTTTATCAATAGATATAATAGTGATATTTAATAAAATAAATGTTTTAAAATCAAAACAAACATAATTTCGCATTTTAAGTGAAAAATACAGTATGAGTTTAAACAAAATATAATTATAATTTTGTAAACTTCCGTCAAAAAATACAACAATAGTTCTTCGGTTGCGAGACGAATCGTACGTTAAGAGTTAATTGTGTGTCTTGCTTGATCGAGTTTTTTTGGCGGGAATTTGCGAAATAATTATTACATTTTTGTTTAATTGTAATGCATGATTTTATTAATTATCTTATACTGTTTCCATATTACTTTTATTTGAGATTTTATTTTCCAAAAATTCGAATAGTTCCTTCAGCCACTTACAGCATCATCAGATCTAAAACTTAAATACTAAGTACGTTGGTACTTTTATTAATTAGAACTTTTATTAGTTAGTACTTTTTTTAATTATTGTATGTGAAACAGTATTAGTCTTTTGATAATATGTACATATGTATGTCAAGTTAAAAGATGAAGCGTTTACAAGTAATAATATGTTAATGCGGGATGATGCACATTGTTAGTCACGTTATCTAAATCACTTGCCGGTGAGTAACGCTAACTTGTCTATGGTGACGCCATTATGCAAACCACTTAAGCTTAGAAATAAGTTTCTTTGCTTATTTTCCAGTCTATGTACGGTGGTTTATAATTTAAAAGCAACTGTACTTTTATCTATGGGATAAATTAGAATTATAAAAGCTAGTATACTATTACTGACTATACATCTTTATTTGCAATTATATTAATATAAAACATATAACATAAGAAACGTAATTTTTTGTGACGATGGACTTGTCATATAATGAAACCTAATATCGTGGTCAAATCGTGGGTACATAAGTACTTCTGCCTACCCTTTGGGGGTATGGGCGCGGCGATTTTCGTAAACCTAAAAAAAAAATAACTAGTATATACTGGATTTGGTCTTACATCGTGATGAGGCGAGAAGTTACTTAATACTGCTGTCATAATTCTAGTTTTCGCTGTCATGTTCCGGTTTGAAGGACAGGGATTTATTGTTGCAAGAGGCTTGGTATCCCAGTCTCCCTAGATCTAAAAGGAGCTAATTCGAATTTTAGTTATCTTTTCTAGTATCGGAACATTCTAGAACATGCAAATAGTTCGATCCTTTTTGCGTACAGAAATTACTTAGTTTTCTTGAATTATTCTGTAGTCGTTCTTTGAAGATTTAATCTGTTTTATTGATCGGTAGTTCTTCATGTAGAGAATTCCGTGATATACATAATTAAAAAATCGATGTTTGAGTTAGCTCCCTTTAGATCTAGGGGTGCGAATATGTTTTTTTGTTTTTCGATCTGATAACCCTAAATATCCACCCAATGATACTTAAGAAACAATGTATGATAAACGTTCGTTATTACCGTTACTGTCAGGATTTATAAATAACGCGGCATTGCTGCAGTATCGTGTGGCTATAATTATAACATTACTTGAGTTACGGGATAGTGCAGCCAGTATCGATGCTATTATTGCATAATATGTGTTTTTTTGTATTCTCCCTGATATTTATAACTTTTTCTCCCCGTAAAACCTGACAAATGAGGCTTCAAACTCGAGCATAGTTAGTGTCCGACTTTGACAAACGAAGTCCCGGGTTCATTTTCCGGGTATGGTATTAAAGGTATATATAATCTTTGGTATATGTGTTTTTAATTTTATTTGAAAAAATATAACGTTATTTGAGATTGGATTTGTGCCCGATATGGCGACGGACTTGCCACCAATCAGATCACGGGATCTAATATCGTCCATAAATTTGTACTTCTTCCTTACCCTTCAGGGACATGGACATGACTTTTATTTTATTTTATTTCAAATACTTTCAGCCAGTTCTTGCAGAGATAGTTCTATTTTGATTTCATTGCGCCTAAGCCGTCACAGTTACTTGTTTTCAAAATAGTCTTAGTAATGGCGTACCTACTATTAATAATTAATTATCTCTAAATAGTGATATCTTTAAGTAAAATATACCTAACTATATTTAAACATTATTTGATTAAGTATATTACTTCGGTTTTAATTAAAATTAAAAAAAAAACAAAAAAGAATTAAAGCTAGTAACTTAATTCTCAAATATTCTATCCGAATCCTTAGCCATCGTTAGAAAAATACATTATTTTATTGTAACTTACGGCGCTATTCACGAATTATGGGTTAATATAATCAGATAAAAACAAAATTTTACGTACTTCCTAGTTAAAATAATTAATTAAATAACCATAAAAAATTTGTATATTGCAAGTTTGCAATTGATATTAATTAATAAAATAAATTAATAAAATAAATTTAACAATATAAGTGTACTAACTAGACTATCACGCTTCTATATCTAAAAGATCTAGTGGTTTTCCTCTATTACTAGATTCTTACCTCTTAATAGTTTAATGTTCTTATGATAACGTTAATGATATAGGTTACAACTTGTGAGTACTGAAATATTATGTTGAACACCACTGGGTTATTGAAGGCAAAGGCCTCATTAATCATTTAATGATTGCAAGTAAAATACAAACGGGACTATTAATTATTAGCAAAAATATTGATATTTGCGGCTTATTCATGGTAACAATTTGATGTTTTAACTGAATATTGGTAATTTAAATGTATTTTTTTTATGTGAACAGGGCTGACTATCTTAAAGGTAAGAGATAACCTGTTCATATTTTAAATGATTAAAACACGTGCGCTTTTTATGGGATAAGACAAGCAAGCAGGCACTCGGGTCTCCTGGTAGTAAGAGACAACCGTGGCCTATACACACCATAGATGTTGTAGGTGCGCCGCTAGCCTGTGGTCGGGCTGTTAGATCTTATGTGCAAGTCTACCGGCTACCCTACCCTCCGAACTGGAACATGAAAAGTTATTATGGCGACAGGAACAGGCAAGTCGGTGGATCCGTATTTTATTTATTTATTTTTAAATATAACTTATAATGGAAAATTCTCTTTACAGCAAAAAGGACTTAGCATCAGTTACTCATTAATTTGTAAAGCTAAGCCCTGATTATGCTGTAAAAAGCGAAACTGATCGACTATTTCAAAAATGATTTTCGATTATAAGTATTATGTATGTACATGGTCTCGGTAGCTAAGTGGTACGCGCTTCGGATTTCCTTCCGATCGTCCAAGTTCAACTCCGCCATGTACCAATAAATTTTTATGACTTTTTTTTGGATTCTTACGGTAAAAGAACATTGTGAAGAAACCCGAGATTTTAGCTCGATATGGCCACGGACTTTGCTACCCGTAATATCGTGGGTGGGTATACCTCTGCCTACCATTTCGGGGACATGAGCGTGACAATATATATATTTTTTAATTTTCATTTTATTTTTTTTATTTTTCCATTCAAAATATCTATAAGTGCAAGTTTCACCAAGCGCCAACGATGAAAAATATATGTAGAATAGTGTTTTGTTACAATATTATAGTAATTCTCACTATATATATATGTTAAGGTCTGTCACTGTCCTGCAGATAAGGTGTTCGGTCTAATGTGCAGGCCTATCGACTACCATGCCTTAAAGATTAAATTAATTATAATATTTAATTAATTTATTTATCATTAATTTTAAGAAATAATTTACACTTTTCTAATATTTTTGGATCGCCTCTGTGGTGTAACGGTACATATGTCGCCTGGTAAGACCGTTAGCCTCGTAGGGTCCCAGGTTCAATTCCCAGTTCGGGCAACTTTTCTTAAATGTTTTTCAGATTTTTCTGAGTAAGCATTATATTGCCCGGGATTGGAATGTGCCCGAAGTAGCAACAGACTTACCACCTATCATATCAGTACCTTGGCTAATTGTGGGTGTACTAGTATATCTGCTGGACTATATCCAATACTCGTAGTATCGGATTTACTAGCACACCACTACCTACCCCTTAGGGGATAATAGGCGTGAAGGTACTTTGTGAAATGCATTCTTAACTCTAACGTTCTGTAATTAAAATATTTGGAAGCTAGGGAACACTGAATTATTTTATCCAATTTTAAAAATAAAAAACCGCCAAACAGACATTTCCAAATAATCGAATAGTCTTACAAAAAACCGCACTCAATTCGCGGGGGCGTAATGGAAAATTCCACTGGAATTATTGTAAAGATCCATCTCCGATTGTTCAATCTCAATCACAATTCAATCAGGCCTGTTTTCATACTCAATGGACTTATTACGGAAACGTCGAGGCCAGGCCCGGCACGATTGTTCGGATAACATGGAACTATTAATATTTTTAACTTATTCATTGTTTTTTTTATTGAATTTCATTTCGGTAGTTTGTATGTGTACATTTATATATTAACCCAAAGGAATAAGACGAGTGTTATAACTATTGTGAGGAAACCCGTGGATTTGTGCTCGATATGACAATGGGCTTGCCACCTATCATATAATAATAGTACCTGTCGTCAGCTTATCGTGAGTACTTACTTACCTCTGCCTATGCTTTCGGATGATTGGGCGTGACAATATTAATGCTATTTTTTGACGCCTAATTATATCAGTAACACATTAATACTTAATAAATACCAATAATAATTCATGTTGTAAATTTAATAAGCCATTCCAAGCCAAAAAACCCATGAATACAATACATTCATTACATAAGTGAATGCCTTTTTAAGCAACTAAGAAGTTTTTATAATCATAATCATAATCTTTATTTGAATAAAATAGGGTTACACAGATCTTAATTACATGATTACTCTATGTAGTTAACTTAAAGAGATAAAAATTTAATTACGCAATGTCACACCCTCAGTTTTTGACATTTATATTCATGATATAAATGCTTACATTTTTAAGCAACTAAAGATTTTTTTGTAATTAATTTAAAGAGATACAAATTAATTTTATTAAGTAATGTCACATACTCAAATAGTTTTACGACGTCTATGTTCGTCACAAGAATGCTAGCCTTTTTAAAGCAATTAATTTTAAGTATTTTCATGTACTTAATTTAAAGAGATGAAACAATAATTAATTAAGCAACGTCATATACTCAAATAGTCTTACGGTAAAGCACACTCAATTTAAGCGGAACGTAATTCGAGGGCGTAATGGAAAATTCCACTGGAATTATTGTAAAGAGCCATCTCCGATTGTTCAATCTCAATCACAATTCAATCAGCCCTGTTTTCATACTCGATGGAGATATTATGGAACCGTCGAGGCCAGATTATACGGATATGGAACTATTAATATTTTTAATTCCATCTTCATTGTGTATTCTAGAAGCTTTTATTTTTATTGGATTTTTAGATTGATTTTTATTGAAGGCAAATAACACGATCTCACGTGGCATTTAATGCCTTTTATGAAGGTAAAATTTGGCATTTCAATTTTACATTATGTCTTTTGTTCGACCAGCTATTTTAAAATATGTATATTCTAGAATAAATTGATAAAAGCGTATAACTGAGAAAATTCCGGAGAACATTGGAAATAAGTACATAACTATAATTTTTCTTATTTATGAAGTCCCTGTATTGGTCCGGGTTCTTTGTTTATAACAACCATAATATTCTGTCATTCCTAGGCAGATCGTAAGAGACGAGTATGGGTTAACTGTGTCATTTACAACAAGACCGCTAGTGGTAGAGTGCCACTAGTGTACAGCAACTCGCCCGGGTCCGCCCCATCTATTTCTGTCGCCATAATGACATTGTCGTGTTCCGGTTCAGAGGGTAAGGTAGCCGGTAGACTTGTACAATTGTTGTATGATGGTTATAGGCCACGACTGTCTGTCTATCTGTCTGTATATCTATCTGTCTGTATGTCCCCGCTAATCTCTGAAACAATTAAACCTATTTGGAAGGGACACTGAAGGACGTGCACTTTATAGAGGCACATAAAAAGTCGTGAGCATCTCTAGTAAAAAATTATAAAACAAGTATTTGAATATATATTTTTTATATTCTACTTGATTGTACATCAAGTTTAGGTTTTCTTATCTAAAAATCTTTATTTTGTATTTTTCTTTTTTACCGATTAGCTGGTAGATGTATCTTGATAGGAGATAAACTCACCCTTTGTACTGTATAATTTATAATTTAGTGATTTGCTATATGGACTTGTGTACAAAAAATAATTAAATAGGTAAGTTAAGAGCCTTCCAGAAGAGCCTTTATGCGCCAATAAGTTTTTATGACTTAAGTGCATTTCTGAGAGCTCTACAAGTGATACCGAGACACCTGACAAGGAATCTAATATGGGCTAATTGTGGGTGCGTATGTACCTCTGTCTAACATTTGAGGGATGTGTGCGTGATGGGGATATATAAATTCTTGAATTAAATCAGAATCTCCTTTTGAGAAATGTATTATAATATACATATCTTATATAGAAAGTAAATAAGGACAGATGCATCTCCAAAGGTCGCCCTATACAAAACTCTTGGTGTGTCATTCGCAGAATATTTATTGGTAAAGTTCCACAATAAATTGGAACGCGCCCGCTCTGTGACGGAACAAACGACCTGAGACGAGCTTTTGGAAGGAGCTTCGTAATTTCACTTTATTCATTTTCTTTGTTAAATCGATTTGACCTCGTTATGCTGAGTTCTTGATAGATTAATCTATTAAGATTTGAGGCGAGTCAATGAGAACTCGGGATAACTACAATTTAGCATGACTATTTATAATTCTTTATTAATTAAATAAACAATTATTTATAAATTAATTATACCTACATTTATTTATTGATTAATAAATAAACAATCCTTTATTTATTCAACGAAACTATTATTCTCATAACAATGTATCTATCGCTTTTACGTCATCATAGTTTTTCGAAAAACCAACAGAATGTACGCGGTTCTAAAATATCGTTTATTGTAAATTACCCCATAAATATTTGTATTATTCCATTTTTATAGCAGCAACAGAAATATATCGTCTGTAAAAATTTCAACTGTCTAGCTATTGCAGTTCGTGAAATATAGCCTGGTGACAGTCAGACAGACAGACGGACAGCGAAGTCTTAGTAATAAGACACCGTTTTTACCCTTTGGGTACGGTACCATAAAAAAAAATTTCCCAATAAACTGATATTAGCTATCAATGTCAGACAGCATGAAGTACGATGGATCGACTAGTACAGGTTTATTAGCACTAATATTAATTCGTATACGGAACCAATAATATATAATATATATGCTATAAGTCAGGATAATGATGAAGAGGATACAGAAACAGCATTAACTATAAATCATGGTTTACCAATTATCGACTCGCGCCGTAACTAATAGTTATAACTCATAATATACGCTGTATTACAGCAATTCCCGCATCTACGTCTGAAAAAAATCTAAAATAAAAGCAGCCTAAGCTTTTCTTAATAACATCAGATGTCAATGAAAGCCTTGTCAAAATTGGTCAAGACGTTCCAGAGATTAGCGGGTATGAACAGAGAGACACTAAAAAATTACCTTGTATGTAGACATACATAATATGAATTCAGTAAAAAGCATTTATTTTAATATAACATACAGACA
The DNA here is from genome assembly GCA_018236625.1 of Lasaia peninsularis. Lineage (NCBI taxonomy): Eukaryota > Metazoa > Arthropoda > Insecta > Lepidoptera > Riodinidae > Lasaia > Lasaia peninsularis. The sequence goes on from DVZL01003832.1 coordinate 10,776, forward strand.
CTCTAATTTTGTTTATTTTTATACATTAAAATGTAGTACCAAATTTTAAAATAGGTGGCGCTGTGCATTTACACATTGCGTCTCTGAATTGACTCGGCCTTAATATACGGCATTGACCTTACTACCTTTGTTACCACAACTTAATTTATTTAGATAAGTTTACCCCTTCGCGAATATGATCTCTGTTTACCCCTTCGGGAATCTGATCTCCGTTTACCCCTTCGGGAATATGATCGTAGGCATTTAAGTCATAATAACATGTACGGTATTCATTGTAGAACCTACATTTCTTTTTCGTGCCACCAGTAGACAGTATTGTGTTCCGGTATGGAGGGTAAGATAACCTTTAGGGATGTGAAATTAATTTTCGATGTTCTTTATACAAAATTAATCGATTGGTTGACAATTTTAAGTAAAATAAATTATGGATTTCAGCGACAAAATCGTTTTTTGTGTTATTTAAAAGAAGATGCTTTTCATACTCCAATGATAAAAATAAAAGATTCACATTAACAATTCATAGAATAAAAATTAAATAAAACTAGATATATGATTTCAAAACTTACGTAATCCAAAACTAAAAATCAAAGTCAGTGTTCCTTTAAAATTTCAAGGTAAGGAAATAAGAAACCAAAAAGCTTTATGAATAGAATTTTATTACAATTAAACGTTTTATTTATTATAATTAAAATGAAATGATGAACATCCTAACAAAATAACAAACTTATTATCCCAAGAAAAAAATGCCATAAAATGTACTGTAATATTTTTTTATCCTCCGCATAGATACAAGCTGTTTCTGAAAATCGATTTAAACACGTTATTTTTTATAATCGATTAATATTACTATAAATATCGATAATAAGAAAATAATAATCGATTAAAGTATATAATAAATATAAAATCGAGTATTTTTTAACATCCATAGTAAATTTGCATATTAGGCCTAACAGCCCAACCACAGCTTACCCCATAAAAAACCGTTGGAAATTAAGATAAAAACCGGGCGATACAAAGTTTGCCGAAACAACCAGTTTGAAATACACACCGAATCGAATTTCGAAAATTCTAAATTCGAATATCAAATTAATTTGACTAAAATCGCAAAACCAGCGCCAAGTAAGAGAACATGACATTAAACTACATTTATCTTTAGTTTTTATTCCTATCACTAATACAGTCCTTTCGAGCAACACGACCATTCAGGGCATTACAGTTAAGATAACTAATTTACATTAAACCTTACCACGACCTTATATTAATGGAAATAGAGATGAGATTCAAGTGGCTTCAGATCAAGCTAATTTAGTTCACATTGGGTCACAGATGCGAAATACAGGAACTAGTCGTTTGTGGTCAGACTTACTAAATACGTTGGAATGAACAAGTCAAGTATTATTTTGTAAGGATAAATATATTCACGCCCATATCCCATGAAGGGTAGGCAAAGGAAATGTTATAACTACCCAATATTTTCCGACGATATTAGGTTGCCATTTTGGGCAAAATAATCGGGTTTCCTCACGACATTTTCCTTCACCGTAGCACTCAAAAAATATACGTAAGTTTGAAAAACTCATTAGTACATGGCGGGGTTCGAACCTGGATTACCGAAGTAGAAGTCTGAAGTACGTAACACTAAGCCACTGAGACTCTCAATTATAATAGAACTAAATTTAGTGTTTGTTTATATGGAAGACTCTGTATTTAACATAAATGTCTTATAAATTGTTATGCAAATTAAAAAATATATAATAATTTTATATTTTTACTAGATGTGTCCGAGATTTCGTACGCGTTTTTGTTTAACTATTTTATTTCATGCATTTCTTAAATAAAGTTCTAAAAAAAGTAGCCAAAATATTCCTTATTATACCAGCTGTCAGTCAGTGAAAAATCCATCAAAATCGCTCCAAACGGCCCGATTAGTTGGAACAAACAGATAAATATTAGACAGACAAACAAAAATTCTAAGAAATACCACATAAGTTTATGTACCTTATACCATATACATATATGCATTTAGTTAAAGCGGTTATTTTAATATTATATACAGACACTCAAATATAAATAATTTGAGTAGATGTAATAGTCTTTGTGTAATGTTAGATTTATGTTTTAAAATATCATGAAAAGCCACTTTATTGTTTTAAAATCTACGAAAAAGCTGTCAAATTTCAAAATGGCGGATTGTTACTTCTGACATTTCCATACCTGAGGGTTAAAATATGAATTCCTTTAAGGAATATTCATTCGGCTCAACATTGAATGCTAATATCACTCCAACATGTGACTTTGAGTTCAACTTGTGAGAGAAAACTTGAACTCCTCCAACACTCTTTAGCAATTGCATAAAAATTCAAAGGTTCCAAAACTTTCATGAGCTATTTATAACAAATATTTCGGATAGTACCTACACTCAGCGAAAAATTTAATAATTTTAGATACCGTACATCTATACAAATAAATAATACTAAATTATTAAAATAACCGCTTCTTATTAAGTGCGTATGTATATTTATAAGTGACATATGCCAAAAAACAGTTTTTTGATTTTTTTTCTGTCTTTTTGTACCCGCTAATCTTTGAAACGGCTTTTTTTTATAGTATACGAACAGCGAACAGGCACACGGGTCTCCTGATGGTAAGAGACAACCGTGGTCCATAGACACCATAGATGTTGTAGGTGCGCCGCTTTGTGGTCGGGCTGTTAGACCTTATGTGCAAGTCTACCGGCTACCTTACCCTCCGGACCGGAACACGACAATGTCATT
>DVZL01003833.1:0-13548 GCA_018236625.1 Lasaia peninsularis
CAGACGAACCAGTTCGAACTTCGAACATCCCGCGGCGGAGAGCCAAACCAATTCATTTTTGTAAACTTGCAAGTATGGACGCGCGTGGTCCGGCGGCTGCAGCTTTTATTGTGATCTATCATCTTATTTGTAAAAAACATAAACGAAAAAGGCGTTGGTGATTAAGAAATTATATCTAAATAGATTGCAATATGGTATGAGACGTCTGGTAGATATGGTTTTTCATTGCCGCGCGAGCCAATTTGGTGAACCGTCACAACCGCGCGCGAGAGCGACTGAAGCTTCTTTGATGCGGTCTCAAAAACCGACAGCGAACGGTTCGCCCCGCGGCACGTTCGCGCGCGGCGACCCCGTGTACATACATGGCGCGCGGCCGCCGCGTGCTCCAATGTTCGATGGTTTGCCGCGGTTAATTTGTACGCGGCTCAACGCATAAGATAATAGTGCTCTTCAGCGAGTGTCATGGATATGCACTCCATTGGGCATAGTATGATAATTAAGTATATACGGCGTTTCAATAATCACCGTATATACACAAGATGTAGAGTTCAATCGTAACCCAGTCAGCAAATTATAGCCTTGTGTTATGGGTATTAGTTAATAAAAAAACAAAAATGCCCGTGCCGTCGGGAATCGAACTTGAACCTCGTGAATTTTTTGTGGGGTTAGGCGTGAACACAAAAATGAAGTCGTGCTAAAATCGTGTTATTAATACAGCGTGTTACTAGAAAGTAGTTTTGGAACGCCTCTGTGGTGAAAAGCTCCGGCTGTTGCCTGATAAGACCGTTAGCCGCGTGAGATCCCGGATTCAATTCCCAGGTCGGCCAACTTTTCTTAAACGTTTTTCAGATCATTTTGAGTAACCCGTATTGCCCGAAGTAGCGATTAGGGTTGCCAGTTGCTACCTATCACATTATGGGCCCTAGTACATTGACTAACCGCTAATCCATTGGACCAACGAGTCGTGTATATACTAGCACATCCCTGCCTCACCCTTAGGGATTAATAGACGTGATAGTACTTTTTTAAATCTTGAAACGTCCTGCTACTACCACCACCGTAGTAGGTACCACTGACTTATATTTATTTTACCGCAATAAGCCGGTAAACTTGCACAAGGCTTTAAACATTCTTTGTAATTTAGGCGACGTTTTATTTTGCAGTAGCATTTGCAATGGTAGATAATATTATGTTTACAAAACCTTCGAAATTCCTCTACTGAACGAGTTATTTTCACGTAACTTTTTTCGACGGTAAGTTATATGGTTTCTCGATGAGATAGTTTCCCCGTATTGGTCCGAGTCCCCCGTTTATGTATGTAACGTATGTGGTCTGTGGTAACAATAGACAATCTGCCTCCCTAATGGGCAGCTCGTAGGAGGAGGCGAGCATAGGTAGACCAACATGACTACTGGTGTTATTTAGTAACTAACCCGGGTAGGGATCCAGATTCCTACCTATGCCTGCCGCTAGAATTGCATTGTTTCGATCCGGAGGGTAGGGTAGTCGGTAAATTAATACCTCGGTAAATTAGTACCTACAACGTTAATGTGTATAGGCCAACAGTGGCATCTCTTACCATCAGTGGAGAGCAGTTGTGTGCTTGTTTGCAGTCTTATCCCATAAAAAAATGACTGAAGGTAGACAAAAGACTACGATCTACATAACATACAAAATATTTATAATAAAGAAAACGAACTTTGATGTATATACAATGTTTATTGACCTTTTTAGTGATAATTTAAAAATAAGGGGCATAGAGTTTAAAAACTGCCATTTTGTTGGAAAAGATCCAATTTATAGTACAAACTAAGGAATTTACAAAATATAATGTGCTCTATTTTTGTCTCACTTAATTTTAAAATAACTAGAAAATCCAATCCAATTAAAATATAAACTAATATGGCGGTAAGGGATTGCACATATTATAACACAAAAATAACATTTTTTATTTACATTACATAAAGATTTTGGTTTTTTGTAGCAAAATATTAATAGGAGTTATGAGTAGAGGCTATATTTGCTAAACATTGTGGTATCGATTTTCATGTAAAAATAAATATCGCCACGCCCAATATGCCCGAAACGGTAGGCAGATGTACATATGCACCCATGATTAGCCGACGATATTAGGTCCCATGATGGCAAGCCCGTCGCCATTTCGGGCACGAATCTAAACTCAGTCAATATTGTGTTTTAGATCAATTAAAAACGCTTATAAGAAAAAACGCTACTAGTAAATCGAACCTAAGACCTCGTCCGTCAAAGTTGTCTCCACTCGACAATAAAAATATGTACATACTTCATCGATTTAACTATAATTTTGGGCGTCCAGGAAAAAGGGACACCCTTTAAAATGGGTCCAAGGGCGGAACACTAGTATGCAGAAACAAAAAGAATTTTTGAAAAAAATTATTCGTTTTCGAGATATTATATGCGTTACAAGTTTCCAATATTTTTCCCATAATTGCTCATTGAAGCAGTTGTAACATATAAAGTAAAAGATTTGAAACCATACATATATTTTTGTTTCGTCATTATTCCATCAGTTGTTTAAAAAAACCGTTAAAACCATCTTATTTTAAAATACGAGTGTTTGTTAAAGACGGTTAAAATAAGAATTTAAATTCAACTGTAATTCAATGTAATTATTGTGTAATATAGATAATTTAGTAATTATTATTTATTTGTAATATGTATGGAATAAATTCAATCTTATTATTATTATATTATTCTAATTATGGATGTTAATCGGCGATACTAATACACAGAATTACTATATAAAACTATCCTATACTAGAATTTAATAAACACCCAGACCCGGAAATAGAAAGTTATCCTCATCACACAAATGTCATCCATTTTGAATCAAACCCGAGCCTCGCGATTGGTCGGTAGCTGTTTAGGCGAGTAGGCTACCGAGGCTGCCGAAGGCGTTACTGTGGAGATGAAAAAGACCATTTTTGTCTGACACTTTGATGCACTTACACCTTTCGCATTTAGCAAATATAGCCACATAATAATTTTACTTCTTCAACTTCCATTCAATAAGTTCTTAAATAAAATTAGAATTACATAAAAAGCGTCATGTATTATTAACGGTATATACAATAATAAGGTTAGCGTCACACTGGGCGGAATTTCCGTCGGTGTTGATTCCTATATTTTTCTGCCTTTGGAACTTTTAAGTGATTTTATAGCTATAATATATCAAAATATTATTTACTTTATTAACGAAAATAACTTTGCTTCCTGTAAAATAGTAACAAAAGTTCCGATCAATGTGATTATTACCTTATGCGTTTTAGAAGTCAATTCTTAGACACACAGAGTTTTTATTAGTTTGCTATTAAAACATAAAAAGTCATAGGTTGGTATAAAAGGCAATGATAATATTTGTATTCACTCAAAAAATTGATGACTGTGTCACTATTGACCTCAAAAAAAAGACTGTTTTCACACAGAGTTCAATTTTAAATGTGACCAGACAAATAACTATCAGCTATATTTGACTGCGCCTATGTAAACATTTTAAAAGCTATGAAACTTTATGAAATCCATAACTAATTCCAACATGGTTCACCTATTCTTAATCTCTTGTCAATCGCACTAATAATATTCGTTATTCTATGTACACACTAGGTTTTTGAAATAAAAATTCTTGGTATTAATCACCAAAACTTATCAATATTCAAATAGTATTTTGATATTATTTGAACTAATATTACGAAATACTTATAAATTAAGTGGTGGTAATACTTCTTCGCACGAAATAAACCTATTTCAAGTTATAGCTATCTTATATTAAGTCAAGGCAAATAAAGAGATATAATGTGCTGTCAGATTAGTTTGTATGCGACATTTCTACATACAAAATATGTCGATTAAAAGCAGTACATACAAGTTATTTTGTCCTTTCTAATTTAACGGCAATAAAATGTTGTGTCTCTTTTAATTACGTTGAAAGAAGTTGGCAAAAACTTGAAATAAGTTTGGTAAGCCGTTGCCAGTAATTCTACTGCCAACACGCACAGATTATTTTGGCGCACAGACTAAAGAAATGACTAATCTGACAGGACTGAAAGACTCTTTCTCTTCCTTGCGTTAAAGTAATATATCAATAACTTAAAATAAGTTTAGATAAGACGCAGAAGAATTCCCACCAATGTTTACTGTTCCTTTTAAAATAACTGTTACAAGTTCACTAATACAATTTTACTTTTCTTTTTAAAAGTTTATTAGGAATTACAAAACGAAATGAGAACGTCACTGTACATCTACATTCTTTTTATTTTCTTCACAATATGAGCGATATAGACAAAAATTGCATGTAGTGTCTCGCCTACGCGAACACTCTTAGTGTAACTTTACCATAATTCACCTAGTGTGTACCAACCCTAAGTCAAGCATCACAACCACACATGTAAAATGATTTACAATTTTATAACTAGTCGACTTTAAAACCTAAACCGTGTTATTTTATGAGGCTTTGATAACTTTATCTATTGATGTATATGAATAACTTAACTCGGAATCAAATTCGTTACCAGAATGTAAATACATACTGCCCATGAGTTTATAACCTTATAAAATAAAATTGGAAAATAAAAAGGTGTTTCCATATATTTTTTTTACTATCTGGAGATTACACTCCAAACAACGACATGTCCCGATTAGGTATTGTTAACTCTTTCCAAACTGTTCAACATCTCTTCCTGCCAGCTTTGTGGAGTTACATGTTTAAGATTGGAGACAGGTGTTGTTGTAATCTTTAGTTTCATGGTTTTATATTTAGAATTTCATAGAAGATACATTTTTTTTTGCAACTGTTAACTGTCAGCATTATTTAAAAAAATTACGTAATAATATTGTTAAGCTCAATTAATTATAATTTTATAAAATATTGTATTTTTTTTATTCAAATTATAATCCTACACCTCAAAAATTTCATTTGTTCAACATTCAAAGAAATAAAAAGTGAATCAGTCTAAAAACTCTACACAAACAAAACAAAACTCAGAATAGTATTAATTTCACTCTTTATAATTTATTTTCATCATGATTGGGAATATATCTCTTGGATATGTCTTTACTTTTATGTCATTATTTATGCTTCTAAAGTTTTAAAAACGCGGGCAGCATTTAATATATAACAAAGTGAATTACTTATTTCTTATTATGGGCGGGATATACTAATTTTAGCAGTCTTTCCAAAATCATGAGTACTGCAGTTTTGGAACCTTGGACTGGTTAATTAATGAGTTAATTAAATTAATTATTGAAATATTCGCATCATATAACATTTCCAGTGTAATATATGTATATTCTGTGGAATAAACTTTCAAAAAGTCATAATTATTCATAAAATTTGTGTAGGGTTAATTAAAAATGAATACATGATTAATTGAAAAAAAAATGGACAATATTTCAGTTAAGTAGTACTTTTCAATTAAAAATGTTACTATTCAACTATATCAGATCCAACATCTCGTGTTGTTTGCTTAATATTTCTTTAATGATAATATTATAAGTTATTAATTGAGAACTTGGTCGTTCTGGAGAGCGTGATTCCTGATTATTATTATCATCATCATCATCATCATCATCATCATCATCTAAGCATTTTTTCCACTTGCTCCTCACAATTGGAAGTGGAAAAATCCAAATTTTCAATAATCTACAATATATTAGCTTCACCAGACAATTTTTGAACCAAGTCTGTATGTTGTTAGTCAATTACTATGTTTTGTAAGTAAAAAAAAACAGTCCACATACAAGTCACGTCCCTGGTTTTGCCCACAGTATCTAACAATATCTTCATAAGTCAACTTGGTGGTCTTCGCTGTTTGTGGCTGTGGGGACCGCCGGGGACACACCTGAAAAGTTTTTATAAAACTATTTATTCAAATTAAAAAAAAAATCTACAATATTTTTTTTACGGCGAGATGTGAAAACCCCATCACAAGTTCGTGATAATCTAGTCATTTAGGTTCTACTAGGGCCGTCAATCTAGCCAATAACTAGTCTAGTCAATAAGTAGCTTAGCTTAAGCTTTGCAGAATGCTGACTCGGACTAACGCTCTACTTATGTTTGTGGACATAATATCGGTGCTTGCTGCTGTCGCAATCCATGCTGGAGGGTAAGGCGCGGTAGGTCGGTAAATCTGCATTGGCGGCCCAATCATGAGATATAAGGCACCGGATTACTAGTGTCTATTTATGATGTCTACATTCGACGCTTGTCTTATATCCCGTGACGTCAGGTGATCGAATTTTTGTCGGCAAACCCTTTCATTTCATACTAATATTGGAGTGCATTAAAAATAGCTAGTCCGCCATATTGGATTTGAAGGAGGTATTATCGTCAAACTACTGATACTTACTGTAATAACAATGGCTACGGTTTGTATTAGCTAGTATTTACAGAGGGTATCTGAAATGAAAGGTTGTAACTTGATGATTACCAATGTCGACGTAGAAGGTGGACCCGTTGATGGGCTCCTGCGGCGCGTGCGCGGGCGCGGCGTGCGGCGGGGAGGAGCGTGTGCGGGGCGCGCGCGCGCGGCGCGGGCGGCGCCGTCGCTGCTGGCGGCCCAGCAGCGGCGCTGACTCCGCTGTCTCCGTCGGGGACCTACACACACACCATAATATGTAGGGTCGGCGGACTAAAGAACATAAGTCAAAAAATTCGATAATTTTTTCATAGGGTCCCTGAACTTCAAAAAATTCAATACGCAATCTGACTAAAGCACTTAAGTCACGTTCAAATAGTTCCCAGCGCATTAAGTGGTGTACCTTATCAACCTTGCACAATTTAAACATTTCGAGATGGAATAAAAAACATAAGTTGACTTATGTTCAAAGTTCGACTTTTTGACTTAAGTGGTTTAGTGCGCCGACCCTAGATATAATAGCAATATAACTACTCCCTCCCAATAATTAATAAGAACGCAGCATTAAGTCGAGGTTACATTTCTCGGAAGACAGTACCCGGTGTAGGCGTGGTGGCTAATCCCATCCATTTAAATAATGATGCCTCGGGCTGACCCATATATTTCGGTGAACTTGTAAAAACACCTTCTACAACGACAGTTGTTGGGGGTTGGAAATATTAATATCAGGTGTTACTTTGCGGAAATTCATGGTGAAACATAAATTAATTAATTTGCTAGTTCCGCGAAAATAATAGCGATTATTGTAGCTGGCTAACAGAAAGGACTATTTGTAGTCAATTACAACCACTACACGGTATTATTTGGGGTCTTCGACTTCGGGCACCTTTCTTGTACTACAAACATTATTTTCGCGGAACCAAAAAATTAATTGATTTTTGTTTGGTTTGAAATATATTAGTTATCTTAAGTAAAACTGAATTGTAGCTATCAAATATATTTTAATGAGTAAAATCAAGCATATTTTGTGAAAATGAGATAACGTGTTTTACTCTGAATTGAATTATTCTGTTGGTAAATTGAATTTTCTTATAAATTTGTTTACCTCAAACTACTCATTGATTGTAAATTACTGTTGGATCTCCTTCTATTGTAATATAAATTCTTTCTAATTGAAAATTATTTTCCAGATTTTAATATCGTTGGGAATAAAAACGTGTTTTATTACTTTTGTTTATTATAATAATTATTTAAAGGTAGATCGCTTTTGTGATTGTAAGAGATTACACTCTTAACAACAACCTGCCCGCAATATTATTATACATGTATTTCATTCTTTAAGGATGGGCTATCTTCCTTTCACAAGGCCGGTCGAGTTTAGAAAGAGTTGGTATGTTTGGCTTCATGCTATTTAAACTATCAAATAATAAAAAATATTCCACGGAAAGAAGATATTGTTGGCTATAGTAGAAATAATGATGTCACTTACTCTGCATCGTTGTTTGCTGGTTCATTATCAACGGGTTGAGCTACCTGAAATTAAACACATATATTATGTGTATCAATTTTCAGAGTTAAATATGCATTAGTTTACACATATCTTCACGCCAGGTCCCTTGCGAGGTAGGCGGAAAGTATCGAGTGCCAAATGCATTAATTTTCTTAAAAAAATAATGTACATTTAAGAAGTAAATTAATCTTATGTATATGTATAATAATGTATTTTCCTTTAGGATATTAAGAAATAACTCTAAAACTGCGTTTAATCTGTAAATAGAGAATGACTACATTTAAAGCCGTTATTCCGATATAAATATATAAAACATATTGTATCAAAACTAATTTTTGTATAGTATCATTGACAGAATGTCAATTCCGAAAAAAACATAATAATATTATGTTTCATATTATATCTGCCAGCTAGTGCTATAAATAATAAAGAGATCATATCGATTCTCTTTTTATGTATAAATTGTAACTCAGCTTTTTATTTAAGAAACACATTGAGATAAACTAAAAAACCTATCTCGCTCCCCTATTTTATGAAGGTCATCAAAAGGACCAAAAACGCTGACCGCTGAGTAAGGACTCCGCCCCATCTTTGTTTGCGGAGGAACTCATCAAAGCTTTGCCAATTTTTAACTGACTTCAAAAAGGAGGCTCTCAATTCGTTTTAATGTTTTTTTGTATATTTTACGTGATACTCAATATTTAATGAATTACAAAGACTCTTGTTTTGTAATAAACGTAAGCGCATTAAAGGTTTCATACCATAATCTATAAAAATGGCAAAAATAATGTTTATGGCATTACGCTTTGAGACAGGATATGCTCTGATATATCTAACCAATATTTCACTATCATGATCACGTAATCTATAAATCTAAATAAAAAAAGCTGAAAAACTATAAAAGAAAAATTTTTGTAACCGAGTAGGTACTCCGCCGCATACCCAGTGTCATAATTAGAGATGGTCATTATTACAACAACAGATTATATAACGCGTTATTCTTGCACAACCTATAACGAAATTATTGAATTCTTACTCATCCTGTTATTGTTGTTGACTGTTGTTAGAGGTAGTAAAAAAAAGCTTGTCGCTTCTCTGACTACGATTTTATACGTTTTGCCATTTAATAGCTAATAATATAATAACAGTTTATGACAACAGTTATTGAAAAATAACACAACAGTTTAATTTTTATTGGCATATAGTCGTTATTGCCACCTCTAGTCAATTAGTCATAATCCTGTGGCGTGCACAGGATTATGACTAATGTTGGCGTAGATAGAATAACGTATAGGCTACTTTTTAACCGACTAAATTAGAAAGAGGGTATGTTTTTACGCAATAAGTATTATAAGTCGAATAAAACATCCTGCTCTTTGAAAGTTATCTATGTTATTAAAATATTTTCGCGGGCGAAGCTGCAAAAGGAAAGTTAGTACAAAATATTATATGTTTTATAGAAATTGCACTTTGTAATGCTAACTTGTAGGTATAATTTCATAGTGAACGATGTGAGGAGCGGTTGAGTTTTCAAAATATAGTATTGCATGCCATTTAGTTATGGTTCCGTACCCAAATAGTACTTAAATACGGAACCCTGCTATTAAAATTCAATTGTTGTTGATACACCAAGCTGTATCTTTTGAACTGTAATATCAATACAGTTAATATTTTCACATAAAATGCATTTTGATGCTGCTAAAACGCAAAGATCCCATGCAACAAATGTGATTTTTTACGGATAATGATACGGAACCTTTCCATGAGTCTAACTCGCACTTAGTCGGTATATTTATTTCTAGTACGTTTTATAACGCTCAGTTTAGAAAGTTTTGTTAATCTTATTTGTTAAATAAGTTAGTTTGTACCATACCTACTTATGTATGTACTCGTAATATAGACCACGGGCGTCTCTTACCATCACGAGACCCGTGTGCTTGTTCACTGTCTTGTCCCATTAAAAAAAATAAAGAAAGAAAAATCATACGACTAATTCAAACACCTAATCGATGATCTTTCTTTCTTGGAATTTAGTAAATGAATAAAGCTTTTAGTAAGTTAATAACGGTTATATTGTTCTAGGTAATGACTCAGAACCAGACCCAGAAGACGGGACTGATGCACCACAAAACAAAGCCCGGAGACGAAGGACCGCCTTCACATCGGAACAGCTTCTGGAACTGGAGAGAGAGTTCCACGCGAAGAAATACCTTAGCCTCACGGAGAGATCACAAATCGCATCAGCACTTAAATTGAGTGAAGTACAGGTGCGTGGTAATAGGTTAAATGCATGCATAGGTAAATTGATGGCAGAATACTGTATAGCAAAGTGCCCAATCCACTTTTCACAGGCTTCCTTTTTTACTGCTTTATCTATTGCTTCCGCATTATAGTGGTGCTTTGTCGTGTTCCGATCCAGAGGGTAGCCGGTAGATTTTTAAATTAGACCTAATACCTCGGACACAGAACTGTTAAGCAAATGCAACAATTATGGTGTCTATAGATCATGGTCGTTTTTTACTATAAGGAGAGCCATGTTCAATATCTTATAATGTAAAAAACGGGCCAAGTTTTGTATGAGAAAGTCAAATTTAGTAAGGGAGCCCCCTTTAGATACTAAATTTATTTTGATTTTAGTATTTTTTGTTATGGCGGCAACAGAAATATATCTGTGCAAATTTCAACTACCTAGCTGTCAGAGCTTGTGAGATTCAGCCTGGTGACTGACAGACAGATGGACAGCGTAGTCTTCGTAATAGGGTCCTGTTTTTTCTCTTTGAGTACGCAACCCTGAAAAGTTCGTAGTTACTAATTATTTAAACGTCAAAGGTGAGGCAACACTCTGTGAACGTAATAAACGTCAAGTGCCGTGAAAGCCCGAACAAAATATTTTTTTATTCCAAAAACTTAACTTGTTGTGTCTAACCAATGGTACCAACATTATGGATGCTAAAAACCAAGAGGAGAACTATTCAATTAAAAAAACGTGAGAAATTACAGCGAGAATAATGATGATGAAAAGTTACTAAACTGCGCCCGTGATCGCTGTACTATGAAATAATTACATTCATTTTCGTATACCTATCGAGGTTTTAAATTTTAACAGTAATAACCGCCAATGCATAACTGCAATATGACAATCTACCAAGTCCACCAGTTTACTTATAGATTCACGTGTTTATGTTATAAATTAAACATTCACATATTCCAGGTCAAAATATGGTTTCAAAATCGACGAGCAAAATGGAAAAGGGTGAAGGCGGGTCTGGCATCTGGCAGTCACGCTGGCAAAAACAACTCTGGAACAAAAATCGTAGTGCCAATACCTGTCCACGTTAACCGGTTCGCAGTTAGAACACAACACCATCAAATGGAAAAACAAAACTTACAATATCGATTAGACAGAGCACAACCCTTGCCAGGCAGTCTATTACAGTCACAGACATCAGCATTTTTAAGTGCGACCAAAGTATCCGAACATCGACAAGAGCCGTCAAATCGCAATGTCTATGACGCGAATGTTTCAAGGTTGGCACTACACCAATCTGTCAGTTTACGGCACTTCACAAATCAAAATGGCCGACCAAGTTAATTTTAAATAGGATATTTATTCATAGTAACCTCTTATAAATATTGTAAAATAAATATATTAAAAGCGTGAATTCTTATTTTGACTTTATTTTTAATGGTAAAGATAGGATTTTTTTTTCTATAAACAAAATATCGCCATTGTGGATAAGTGTAGTCGGTGGCCGACTTTGACGCGTAAGTCCCGGGTAATGAGTTTTTTTAGTTTATCTGAAAAACATAAGGTTGCCTGAGAATGGATTTGTGCCCGACATGGCGACGGACTTCCTGTCACATCATGGGATCTAATAATGATCGTCGCCTAATCATAGGTAGGTATATAGTATGGATATATTAATATAGCACCTCCACCTGCCCTCTTGAGAATATTGGTCTATCGATATTTATTTTGTTTTTTTAACAAAATACTTACTCTTACCTACTTAGATAGGTGTATGAATTCATCTCGCCCTGAATCAAACAAAAAAATTACCTGTGTTTGGTTTATAACAAGTTTGTGTTGTAAATATTAAGATTTTCCTAATAAACTTTATTTATCTACTTTCATAATACGATGATGTATCAAAAACATATCGGGATTCGACTACCTAATCTAGGATAGGTATTTGACAGGGGCGCCAGTTTTTACACAATTCTGCTACCATTGGACCTCTGCAATTCAGAAGGGAAACCAGATCCCGACCTAGATTTGGCTGATTTCGAATACAGGAGTCCTGGTTTCAACATGATGTTCTCCATCACCTAAGAGAACATAGAAAATATGCCTGCCTCAAAAGCTCGTTTGTATATGACGGAGTTTGAACTTCGACTACCGAAATGGAAGTCCCAAGCCCTAAGTAATAGACTTAATACAGATAATAACATCAATACAGGAAGTTTTACCTTTAGGCAACTTTATTTCAATTATACAATATATCAACTCAATAATTTAAGAGTTTTGGCGAGATCGAGAACAGAAATTAATGTAGTTTTTTCATAATTATTGAATTTCGTATACATGTTGAGTAAAATTAGCCAAATTTGGTGGAATATTGTATAATTTTGTTCTGTTAAAGTGCACAAATGAATACTTTACTCATAAAGAAATTAGAGTATCGTGTATTTTCTCGATGCTGCCAAATCTCAGTCGATGAGCTTAGGTAAGGATGACGCCGTTTTACCTAAGATCCAGAAATGACACTACGGCTGAATTTCACTCGTATCCAAATTTTTATATTCCGTTTCTTTGGAAATGATGGTAACTCTGCACGCCAACTATACTTATATAGCACGTGCTATCTTTTTCCGATGAAATAAAAAACGACTATATATACTATAGATACTATAGACTTAAGGTCTGTAAAAATGTCATATACGGACTAATATGACAGAACTAAAAGTCTTTTGCCCCGTTCTTTTAATTACGTAAAACTACTGAACAGATCGTGATGAAATTTGGCAACTCGGTAGCCTGTGTTTTGAGGTAGGTTAAAGGCTACATTTTATTACGTTTACCCAAGGGGTTTCCGTAGGAAACGTAAACGAGTTCCGCTTCCATTACTTTGCTATAGAAATCTTTTAAAAAGTAAAGGACCTTCACGCCTATTATCCCCGAAGGGGTTAGGCAAAGGTGTGCTAGTGTATCCATGACTCGTAAGTCCAGTAAATATACTAGAACACCCATGATTAGCCAAGGTACTAGGGCTCTGATGTGATAGGTGGCAAGCCTATTGCCACTTCGGGCCCATTCCAATCCCGAGCAATGTAATGCTTACTCAGAATAAACTGAAAAACATTTAAGAAAAGTTGCCCGACCTAGGAATTGAACCCGGGACCTTACGCGGCTAACGATCTGAATAGGCGAGAACCGTACCGTTACACCACAGAAACATAAACTTAGTGGTCAGGACGACAGATTGAGGAACCTCCACATCATCAGGCTCCGCCGCCTTCTGAATCCAGGTAGGTATGTAAAGAGAGTCTTAAGTCTTATTAAATTTGTTGGTGGAGACTCTTCGCTATAAGACCGTTCACTGAAACGACTATCGGTACTATTGTTGTTAAGCCAATTATTATTAG
>DVZL01003834.1:0-13546 GCA_018236625.1 Lasaia peninsularis
TGTTCGTGTTTCAAAGGGTACTGAACTAATTGGAAAAATAAAATTACCAAATTCAGTTGGGAGTCGACGGAGTAATATTAACGATACAGGTGAAATGAGATCGTCCTCCTTTTTAAAGGAGGGTAGAAATAAATAAATTGCCGTAATTTAGTAATAAATGATTTATCCTGTCTTCCATTTGTCCTTAAATATTTTGATTAAGATGCTATCTTTGCTGTCCGAATCTATATCGGGCACGTTATTTTCTAATTCCCTTTTACTTAGAATATATTCTCAAGGGACCGGAGGGACTTTTATCTGCAACTTACTTGTTGATTTCTAATAAAACTATTGTAATATTACTATTGTAATATTTTTAGCAAAAAATATATTTAAAATATTGTCCATATTATGTACTATGTATTACACAATTTGGATCCTAGTACAACTTCAAATTATTTATTTATTACTAACTGGCTGTCCCGGCGAACTTCGTACCGCCCGAACTTACGGATATGAAAAATAAATGTTGACTAGACGATTCTCAGATCTACTCTATATACACACAAAATTTCAAAAGAATGAATCGAGATAAAAAATAGTCTATGTCTGTATGTTGTTTCTAAACTATTTTCTAACCAATTTTGAGCCAAATCTATACAAATAAATACAACTGGAGTGTATGCATGTAATATTAAAATAATAGCTTTTTACTGAATGTCTACGTATGTTTACAAGGTACACACTATAACAAAATTATATGTTTTATAATTTTTGTCTGACTGCCTGTCCGTCTGTTTGTCTATCTGTTCCTGCTAATCTCTGTAACGGCTGGACCGATTTTGATGGGAATTTAGCCGATGTAATAAAGAAAGGCTCAGACTACTTTTATTTTATAGAATTTTTTTAAAGAAATGTATAAAGTAAAATAATAAAAAAACGGACGAAGGTGCGGGGGTACAGCTAATAGAAAATATACATAACAATAGATTATCCATTAAAGAATATTGAACAAAATATAATAGGAACTTTAAGTATTACACCTCTACATTATACGAAAGTAAAAAAGGTTACAACTTTCTAGCTACTTCAGCAACGTTATATTGGGATTACGTTAAACAAGTATTTGCCCGCGGCTTTGCTCGCCGTTTTTATCCAATCTATGTCTTAACCCTAAAATCGTCGTGTGAATTAAAGAGTAACACTAATGTGTAGGAACCCTCTTATTCATTCCTGCCGCCTTATGTCAGTGCTTGTTGTTGACGTGTTCAGTGATGGAGATTAAGGGCTCTTTGGGCCTAAGATCCTGTTATAAAGTAACTCACCGTTAACATCTATGGTGGATGTAGGAAACGGTGATTTCAGTCGTCTGCTAATTGGCTATCTAATAACGTTAAAAATTAATAAATTAATTTGAATTAATATTGTATGATGTAGGTATATTTATAAAAAAATTCCTTTAAACATTTAAGCAATAACACTGTAATATATATTACATCTGTAAACAAATAAAAATACTTATTATCGATTATGTATAATTAAAAATAAAAAAAAATGATCAAATGTAAATGAAACCAACCGGAAAAACAAAAAAATATTAAAAAGTTCTGAGGTACATCGCGTTAAAAATAAACATTTAGACTAACTGAGAACCTCTTTTTCTGGAAATCAGTTGAAGTGTATCAATTACCAAAATAAATCAAAAGCGAATCTACAATCAGATGTCCTTGTCCTAGTACAGAAATATTTTTACGGAGCAATATACAGGTGCGCGTAGAAAATAAATTACGAAAACAAACTTGGTTCTATGGAATATGCTCATAAAATATCGAGACGTCTAATTAAGTGGCGCGTTACCGTCTCCTTATTTTACGCTCTGTCGAGAAACCTGTAAAACTTTTATAGTTATTAGATTATTCTGGATGCTTTGAATCGCGGACATAAATTAGGTTTGTCTATGTCGATATCGCTATAAACTTGAGTCCATATCTCTGCTCTGTCGGCGTCTATTGCTAAGTGGTACCACCCGCCGAGTCCCATGACGCCTTTGAACTGTATCAACTCATTACACAAACCTTATTCTATCAACGCACACTCGAACAACTTCGCACCCTCAGTTCGGATAGAGATGTTGTATCGTAAACACATCTAGAAAGTTCCCCAACGTAATTGTTGTTTTAACACCACCGGAAACTATTGAGGACGCAGTATCAGTATCCTGCGGGCGACCATGGCCCCGTTAGCGACGCGAGCGCACCTATCAGCCATTTGTATGCAAATTTATTTGACTTCAGGTGTAAACTTTCAGTTCTTGTTTAATAGTTGTTTGTGTTAACACTTTCAAGCGCTTTTTTTGATTAAAAATGATGGTACGGAAGCGTAAAGGCCAAGCGGCCAGTGAGGCGGATGTCCGAAGGGATCAAAATTTCACCAGCCGTTCTAATGTGACCGGCTCGCGCCTTCGAGTGCGTCGGGGTTCCAGCTTGACGGACTTGGATAAACTTCGCTGTAGCACAGGATCTAGTGGTGGTGGTTCTATTGGTGACTTGATGAATATGTTTAGTGGCAGTGCTAATTCTGTTGGAAGTGATACTTTGGTGGCTAGAACCGTCCCTTTAGAGACCGTCCGACGTCATATCCCCCTTATGTCAACCCCTTCGAGCCACTTGCCTCCATCACCTCTTATGCATGTATCGAGACCAGTGGGTCCGCTGACCATGGCTCAACGAACATTACGGTTCAGCAGACTCTTAAAGTATCAGCCGACTTCGTCTGACGTTTTAATATTACTGGTAAGTTTTATTCCTTTTCAAAATAACACAAAACTAGTTGCTATATATTTATTATATTAGATTAGTTATATTACACTAATACTTCTCGTTAATTTGAGAGATGTTATTCTGAAATATTAAATGATAAAAGTAAATAAAAACACTTTCATCATGAAAACTTATACAATATGTAACATTTAATCTGATTGTTGATTAAGTGCAAGAAAACACTTAGATGGGGTTCCATAAGTTGGACGAAAGAAGTTATCGAAGAAAAGATAATTGTTAGGAAGTTTGATAAAACTAAGCATCCAAATTTAATGAAAGTTATTTATTATTAACAAAAACGATTCTTATAATATTGAAACTCTAAGAATTATTGTAAATTTATTTGTGTAAATATATTATCAATTTTTTGTGATTATTTCGGTTGGTTTTTGGCAAATTTATAATAATTAAGAAATAAATTAGTAATAACTATATACTGAGAATGTAAATTATGATTATTTTTAATAACTAAAAAAAATATATTATATTGTATCATCAGGTTTCATGCCCTCAGAACACATGTGTTGATATTTTACTGATTCTCCGATATCATTCACTTGCAAATTTTATTAATCAGTGGAAATTATAAACTAAGAATGTAAAAAGACTAATATTTATAAATTTTAATGATACAAAAGTGAATAAATTTGATTGTTTTTAATACCTAACTAAATTCTACTAATATTTGGTATATTATTAGATACCCCCAAATTATAGTCATCCTTATTATTTTTATTACCAATGTGATAAAACAGGAATAATTGGCCGCGGCTTACAGAAACCGCTATAACAATATTGATTTTATCTCAGATTTTGTATTGTACTCTTGCCCCGAACCATACATTGTCTTTATACATATAAATTCTACATAAAAAAGGTTACTATCATGTTCCATACTGACGTGTTAATATTCCTGCCATAGAGTAAAAACGCACAAATAACATTTATGTTATCGATAGGACTGTTGTCTCTAACCACCAGAGACCAAAACCAACCAACCAAAATAATAATAAATAGTAATAATAATAGATATTACTGGACAAATTACACAAATTGATCTAACCCCAAAGTAAGCAAATTATGTGCTTATATTATGGGTGTTAGTCAACGATATTAATACATAGAAATACAATGGATACAAGAATAAATTTAATAAATACCCAGACCCGGAAATACAAACATCTATGTTCAACACACAAATGCCTGTCCCCGTCGGGAATCGAACCAGAGCCTCGCGGTTAGTCGATGTGGTTAGGCGTGTACGTTAGCCACTCGGCCAACGAGGTGGTACAAATCAAAAGAAAACCTATTCCTTCTTAAAACTAACAAACATACAAGAACAATTTTTAATTTTTAGCGCTGCCCCTAAATAATCAACGCTGCCCCGTTATAATTTCTTACACATTTTTAAGAACAAAAAACTTTACTGACGTCGATTATCTCTCGTTGATAATGCTCTGACATTTGAACTACTGAGGTTTCATTTGTAATTTCTTTTTATTGATTACGTTTCTACTGATCCCATTGCTACACAGTTATATACAATACCTCATATACAATCATGGGTTTAGGCAATCGATGAAATTATCTAAACGATTTCCCTGTGCTCAGAATAAGTTCAAGCAGATTTTTAATATTTTTTTAACCTTACAATTTTATACAAGACAAATATGCAATACATGAAATTGCAATTGAGATTTTTCTTTATCAAAAAATTGATAACAGAACTGTACTGTTCATATTAAAACGATTAAAAATAAATAGGGTTCTCATAGTGAATTTTTACATTGATTGTCCAAAATTTCTTGAATGTTGGTTATGTACAGAACGACGTATATCTATTATGACGTGTTTAGCTTTTTTTTTGATAAGACATCGATCAATAACACGGGGCTCCTGAACATATGAGACAATTGTGGCTTTATACATCATAGATGTTGTAGAAGCGTCGCTATCTTGTGGTTAAGCTGATAGGCCTCGACCAGATCGCTATAGTGTCATTATGTTGGCAGTTGCTGCACAGCATTTTACTATTAGTAGTCTTGATGAGCCTGACTCAGTTATTCTATACTCGCCTCTTACGAGCTGTCTGATAGGGAGGCAGCTGATCTATTTTACACTGGGTACCAGATCAACGCGGGGTAAATTCGCTGACATCCGAATGACACTTGAGTCGAAGAAGTTCCATGTCTAGTAAGAGTGATGATGTACAGCATAAAATTGCTATCATTATTTTATTGTACAATCCACTTCGTATTATCAGACAATACTTCGATATCACCTTATTAAACATCCAACCTGTTACACTTAACATGACATACATTTTTTACTATCTGCCTCTTTAACACCCATTAGTTCATATCAGTTGGATACTTGGCATTAAAACACATTTAGCTTACATATAAAATGGTATCAGTATAGTTTAAATTACCTATTGTAATATATTTATAACAGCGCCCTCTATTTCTGATTGTATGAACATTTAACAGTAATTATTTATAACAGTGCCGCCTGTTTTTTAGTGTGTTAAATTATCTCGCAATTAATACCTCTGACCGGGAATAAACAATGCACTCCTAAATGGTAATATAGTTATATTATATTTAACAGTGAATAATAATGTTTGTAAAAAATACATGGAAACTGGGTTTCTTGTTACTGACTGAATTTTCCATAACCAATTTCTTTTCACTAATTCTACATTATTTCTTACACAAGATACAGTAAAAAAGAAGACTAAAAATATTAAGGAGTATTAACTTCCATAATTTCATACACAAAAGGAGAAAAGACAAAGAAACAAAGATTATGATTAACATAAATATAACACGTCCAAAATATGATTTTCTCTGAGGTCAATGTCCACGGAGGGCTCAGGAGAATACATTTGTATGAACAAAATAATCCTACGTGTAACATTTACTCTTAAACAAATTTATACATCAAAAAATAAATACCAAAATGATAGACTTTTTATAACTTTAGTCTTTTGCGTACACAAACAAATTATAACCAGAAAAAGCTATTAGATTTTCATTGTCTTCAGTTTACTCTTTTAAATGTCATTACAACTTTGAGAATATTAAAGAAAGCCTTGAATAATGGATTGTTTATTAAAATTTAGTAATCACTACTTGAATAATTCACTACTTACGTATTCCCAACTTGATAATTTAAAATCGAATGAAAAATTGTGTAGATAATTTAGATATCATAATATTATGATTCCTTAGTTATTTTCAAAAGAAAAATTTGCATCATTTGTGTTTTTAATGTGTCGAGTATGTAGACACGTTGGACCCAAATGTAGTCCAGAATATTGGCGGTAAAACACACTGTAAGAAAACAACATCTACTTTGAACTAAAGAGGAGATAAAAAGAAAATATTTATCTTAATATTTATTAAAACTGTTCTTAATATTAGTGTACACAAGATATTAGTTACTAATTATGATACTAATAGATGCCACACACATACTGCATAGTACTCGTATACAACAAAACTTTCTGTTATCCGTCTCTTCCTATATATGTTTGGATATTTAAAACTACTCAACGAATATTGATACAGTTTTTTTAATATACAATAGAAGGTTTATATTTTTAACTAGTGCGAACTCGAGACGAGTCGCTAGTTAGTTTTAAAATTATATAATTATTCTTTCTTATAAATGAGAAATATATTTTAGCAGTATTTTAATAAGAATCTTTTTAAGACTAATTATATATGGATATAAAAACAGATATTTTAATGTAGATCCCCAATTTGCCTAATGGAAAGCAATTACTTTTTAAGAGTACATTTTTAACAAATTTTGTTTTTATCCAAATATTTTCTAAACTGGGGTCAAAGTAATTTTAGTACGAAAAATGTTTATGAGCAAATAATAAAATGTGAGGGCATATTTTACTTATTCAGGAATTATTTATAAATATGATTTGCAATTTTCCATCTTCGAATCTTGCATTACAGAATTTCTTTGTTTTGATTGAACAAAAGAATCTTATTCACTGCAGTACTTTCAGTCACTGAATCTATATTGTTTTATACTTTTGTTTACAAACTGATGACTTTTCAATTTTGATATCATCATTTAATAAAAAGATGTGTTTAAAATAACAACAGATTGAATACACAGAGATCCTAAAACTTTACATTCTAGGATAAGGATAACTTTTGTCATTGTATTTTTTCAAACAACCTTGCGATTTTACATTTGATATATTACAGATACAAAAGATACAGAATATAGATTGTCGAATAAAGTTTAGCCAGTTGACACAATGCGATATTTTTACAATCAGATTTCACAATGACGTAATTAAAAGATAAAACAATACAATTGAATTTGTAGTTATTATCCTGAAAAAACGGTCTTTTCTAAAAAATAAATTACAAACGTTCTTCTTTTTTACCATAATGCTATTAAAATTACGTTTAATATTATATTAAAAGAACTGTTTAAGCTGAAGTAATAATAAAAAACAATTTTAGCACATTTTATAAGTTTCAGCTCAATATTAAAATTTTCAACAAATTTGGAAGGTTATTATTTGGATAGAATTTTCAACAATTTAATAAAGTTAATTGATATTTATCGTGCATATTTTTTCATGAACTTCAGCAGATATTTGAGTTTTGGCATCTCGATGTTGTGGATACATCTGTTGAAGTCCCCAATAACTTTCACGGAGTGCGTCATCATTCTTGAGATTATGTCTTTCAAACAAACACTCAAATCCGATACTTCTTTGAACCCGTGTATTGCAATTTCGGACATCACAACGGGAAATGGTGATGTTTCGTACAGGAACTGTGAAATAAAACTATGTTTTAGTACACAAAAATAGAACCAGATTCAAATAGCTTAACTTCCACTTCGTTTATTTCCTCAGTTATTTCACTTTAACTGAAATAAATTCTACAAAATTACACAAAAATTAGGTATTTATTTTATTCTGGTTTTAGTATTTGCTGTTGTAATATCAAGACAGACAGACATAAGCCGTAAGTGCCTTTTACCCTTCGGGTTTTGTTAAGTTTAGATAAGTGATCGTTGAATATTTAGAAAAAGTGTTTCCAATACTTACTACCGTCCGCTCTAAGTCTTGACTTTCGTGTGAACAATTGCCACCAACTTGTTGTTGTTTTTGGCATTCGAACAATTTTGAGGCAGAGTATTTCTTGAGGTTCTCAAGCGTTTCGAAGTGAACTTGCAATTTTTCTGTATAATAAAACAATTATTAAAAAAAATTAAAACAATATAGTTACGATCATATCCCTGAAAGGGTAGGCAAAGTTACATGTGCACCCGCGATTAACCGATGATATTAGATACCATGATGTGAAAGGTGGCAAGTTCTTCACCATATCAGGCACAAATCCAATCTTAGACAATGTTATATTTTTCTGATAAACTAAAAATAAAGAACAAATTACCGAACCAGGGAATCCAACTCGGGATCTCGTGCGTCAAATTCGGACACCAGAGTTGGTACTTGATAGTTGAGCAAAAGTCGTGACTTTTCTTCTTTTAATTTTGCTAGACATGAACTCCTGTCACTACCAACAAGATCATTGGTGATAGAGTGCTGGGCAGCAACATGCCCCAATAGGGAAACACTGCGTTAATGACGCTACGTTCCGGTTCGGAGTAACCGACCACGGTTGTCTTAAGAGACAACCATTTAATGATGAAAGTTGATGGTAAGCCATCAGGAGAGACATTTGCTTGTACGCTGTTGTTTTCCATAAAAAAGCCGGAATTAATGAAAAACAATTACATAACTCTTTACTATTTATAAATTCTCTTATAATATTACAACAACCATTTTGTTAATATTTTTACATTTTACATTTGCACGAATAAAGAGTCAAAATCGATCATTAATTTGGACGACGTATGTTCTGATAGGAAAAATGCATATAAAATAGAAAAAAATCGTTACGCCCATACCCCCGAATGGGAAGGCAGAGTCACATATGCACCCACGATTAACTGACAATATTAAGTCCCATGATGTGACAGGTGACGAGTCCGTGACATATAGGGCACGAGTCTCGGTTTTCCTCAAGATCAATTCCATCATCGAGATCACTCAGAAAAGGTACTT
Organism: Lasaia peninsularis; assembly: GCA_018236625.1. Taxonomy (NCBI): domain Eukaryota; kingdom Metazoa; phylum Arthropoda; class Insecta; order Lepidoptera; family Riodinidae; genus Lasaia; species Lasaia peninsularis. The sequence continues at coordinate 8,914 of DVZL01003834.1, forward strand.
ACGTTAGTAAAAGTCATTGGTATATAGCGGAGTTCGAACCAATACTAACGAAATGCTTCATTTAAGTTCAGCCGTAGTTACAAAAATACAGTAAAATCTCTCTGTCTACCCTGTAAGGTACTTGGCGTGAGGATATGTATCTAACCTGCCAGTTAAATAAAATCACAATGGCTATTTCTGGTCACATGTCACTAGGAAATGTGTCAGTGTTCAGGCATCATTAATATTATATAAACATGCGTCTGTTTAGAAATCCTTGCATTGTTTTAAGAGACAACCTCGGACGAGGGTAAACAAGGAAGGTGGTCCGAAAATAAAATGAAGCCAGTAGGTTGATAATAATGGTAAACGTCGAACGAGTCATGTTTCGCGACAAGTGTACAACACTCGTAAATATACTCGTATATTTTTTTAATTAAAAAAAATAAACAGCCTATGTTTATTGTTTTCTAATCAATTCAAAAAAAATATTTATATCAAAAGAATGTTCATAAATACGATGTATCTTAAAAGCTCAAATAAATTAATGTAAATAAATTATTTGAGCTTAAAATATATATAGCTATACAGAAATACAATAGTTATACGTGTTTAATAACACTAATTTTCTGTATAACTTACAAATTTCATTGTGGAACGGAACATATTTCGTAACGTATATGTAAAATTCGTAAATACAAGGTGTTTAAATTTTTTAATCAGTTCGAATATTTTTACGTCTTATGCGAACAAGCACACTACTCTCCTGATGGTAAGAGACAACCGCGCTACAGACACCATAGATGTTGTAGGTGCGTTACTGTCCTGTGGTCGGGATCTTAGGCTTGATGTGCAAATACCGACTACCCTATCCTCCGAACCGGAACACAGAATACATTTTCCGAATGCTCTTACGGTGAGGGAAAACATCGTGTGGGAACTCGGGATTTATGCCCAATATGGTGACATATTTGCGACCTGTCACGTCATGGGACCTAATATCATCGGCTAATTGTGGATGTATATGTACCTCTGCCAACAACGTCGGGAACATGAGCGTGATATATCTTACCTGGTAGTCTTTGTACTCGTTGATAGCCTAAAGCTAAACACAGGGTGACATTCTCGTCTGCTAATTGTAGGTTCTCTCCAAGTAATTTCACAATATTCTCCTTACAGTAGGTGCCGTTGCGTGGCTTACGGTCGTGGATAATAACCTAAAATTAGTTAAAAGAAGTACAAAAACTATCAATATTAAATGTGTTCACAAAATTTCAACTCAATTGATTAGAGATTAAAAATGGAGTTTCAAGATTCCACCGAAACATTCATACACTGTAAATTTATTAAAAGCTTGTAAAAAGGGAAAAAGAAAAGACCTATAATTTTGGTACTATATAACTAATGAAGTTTTTTTGTAAAAATCTTTTAAAAATAATTAAAAATTACAATAAAATCACGACGGATGCAAAATTAACGCGATGATGCACGATGTTAATAAAATAGTTTTTTTTTACCCACCAATATAAACTTAAAGGTACCAAACTCTTGGGTAGTTCACGCTTGTGTAGCTCCTATTTCATAATATTCATTTCTACATATTCCTGCGTTTAACAGATAGATTTTCTTTTAAATAGTTGCATAATATGGTGTCAGGAAAATTAATTTTCATGTAAAATATGTGTCGTATAACATAAAACTTCTTAAGGCGAAGTGCACTTCAACGGTGTAGCACAGCACCTAAGTCCTTAGCAAGTGCATTCCAGCCCTTATTCTTAAAGCTTGTTTGACCTACTTATTTTATATTTTACAAGGATTTTATACTGTGAAAAATGAAATGGTTAACGCAAAGTTCTCCTTTTAAACCTAGTTTAAAAATATTTTAATTTGACTATATTTTTTTTGTGTGTTATCTCAAAAAATATACTAGATTTGGTTTATTTTAATTTTTTTTCGATTAATTGTTTTGGTTGGTTCCATTTACATTCGATTGAAATCTGATAGTTGTATAAATAATATTTTATTAAGTATTACTTTCGATTAAGTTAAAATACCTTTTAAAAAATATTTTTATTAATATCTGATCTCAAAGCCACGATTTTACAGGCTATAAGTAACCTCTACAATTTAACCTGTATAGAAAATATGTGCGGAAATACTTTTAGTGCTTACAAATTGAATATCTACCTGTTCTTGGATCTCGGACTAATAGATCGGTAGAATTATTTAAGAGATATACATAAATATATTCACGTCAAATCCCTTGTAGGCAAGTGGTATCAAGTACCAAGTGTCACAGTTCATACATACTTGCCTAGCTCCTTCCTCATTTACATTCCACACCGCTTTCGGAGACTCTTGCCCACCCTTGGATAATACACACACAATGTGGTCGTGCATTGTCTACCTAAGTCTCCCGCGTACGTACTTAGAAATCCTTGCATTGTTTTAATTATTAACGTTTTTCTCCTGTTTTTTCAATGGTTCATCTTTTATTCTTTTCACAAAACCAAACCATTGGAGCATGTCTTTTCTCATCTTTACATCGACACTTTCTTTTAAACCCAATTTTTAATCTCACTGTTACGAAAGCGATCTGTGAACGTTACTCCAAAAACTTTACACTTTTCATTAATTTATAGCTGTTAAGTAATGCTTACCTGGAAATATAAAGATATCTGTTCCAAATAAACAGTCATATAATTAATCGCTTTATCTGCTTCATTCTTCATGAGCAACTTGATCTGAGAGACCAGGGTGTCCATGTCTTCCCTGGACTTTTGGGTCCTGACTTGAATGTCTGCGATTAGGGAACGGTATCCATTTATCAGGTTATCTTGAAAATCTGTTGTCTAAAATTTTAACAATAAAATTATCGTCACACCCGTAACTGCGAAAGGGTAGGTAGAGGTACCTTAGTACCTTCTTATGCACCCACGATTATTCGACATTATAATTAACGGTTTTAACATTTTGTTATTAACTTATCCCACAATTGATATATAAGCAACATATTACAAACTCAACTACGATAATAACGAACACTAAATCTATGACTATATGACTAACTCGAAACGATATCTAAAGTACTAGCAAAGTTGTATCAAAAGTTCTTGATAAAATTGTTAAATATTAAAGTTGTTGTAAAAACGACATTTTATTTTTTAAACATAAGCTTTATTTTACCTAGAATTATTATACTTTAAACTGATATTTTTCTCCTTGTATCTGAGAAATAGAATCAGTAGTCTACTAATTCTAGTATATTCAGTAGTACGAATAGTCATTTAGTGGATTCAGATCTCATTTAAAAACTTCAGTGATGGTCTTTTAAACTATAAAAATCAAGTTCGTTGTATGGGAGCCTACTTTGAATGTTTAATTTATTCTGTTTTTAGTGATTTGTTATAGCAGCAACAGAAATACATAATCTGTGAATATTTTTAACTGTCTAGCTGTCACGGATCATGTGATACACTCTGGTGACAGACAAACAGACCGACAGCGAATTCGTAGTAATGGGGTTCCGTTTAGGGAACGGATCCTAAAAAGATGCTTGTACCGTTGCTCGTACCACATAATATCACCTTTAATGAAAAAAATATTTTTCAAATTATCCGACCACCTTCGATTTTATTAGAGCTAAAAAGTAATTACTAACAACTGTAACCTTAATATCAAAACCAATCGGCCATAAAAAAAACAATGTTTCTATAATAACAACACAACAGTGAAATAGTACAGGTGTTTCCCATTTAGAAGTTTCATTAAGCGCTAACGATGAAAAATATAGAATATAAAGTATTTAACCCAATAGAGTACTTACGTTTTAGCAAGTAGATTGATAATATTCAAGTTACGTAAAGATCAAAGGCAATTTAAAATGCTTTAAAATTGCAATATGCCCGCAATATTCCTATCACGATTTTCCACTCTGCCCATGGGTATTAGCAGTATAGGCCATTAATTTGGAACTCAATACGTAACGGTCGCCCTGGGGATCGAACTTGGACTTGCCTTAGTAAGAAATTGATGCTAAAATGCCAATGCAACTGATAAAACTTCCGCTAAAATTTCCCCTTTTAGAGATCCTATTACTGAGACTACGTAGTCCGTCTGTATGTCACCAAGCTGTATCTCAGGAATCATGATAGCGAGATAGTTGAAATTTTCACCGAAGATGTGTTATATATGCCGTGATTCTGTTGCCGCTGTAACATATATGTACTAAAAACAAAATAAAGTAAATTTTTAAAAGGGGCTCTCATATTAAACATTTATTTTTTTGGTAAGTTGTTTCCAGACAGTCAATAGATATCGCTACGTATGATAAGATCGCGGTACATTTATTTTACTAATTACAAACTTCTAAAATATTTAGAACGCGTTTTGTTTTTGCTGGTTTTTTATTTTATAGTTGATGGATACGGTACGGAAGTTCTTACGCAAGGTAGAGTCACATTAAAAATTTCTATAGTCTTTTCACATAATAATATATAACCTAAATCTATGTGAAATATACTATCTGTCACGAGAAGGTATAAATTATGTAAACAAACGTTCAGAAGCTCCCAACGTTTGGGTCAAAGGAAAAAAGTATTTATTTTTTAAATATTTAATAAATTATTAGTAAAGGAATTGCTGCAAGCATCCG
>DVZL01003835.1:0-13545 GCA_018236625.1 Lasaia peninsularis
AGAAAGAAAATACAAAAATAATGTTTCGTTACCCTATAGAATAAATCTTACAAATTATTTTAGGAAATATAAACTTTAATTTATACAAAATAAATTTCCTGACACACGCTTAAATGTCAAACATTTGTCATTATTTCTGTACGGACGCATCAATATTTAAGGATTTTATGTATTTATTTAATGCGATCTTAAACTTTTTTAATTGATTTTAAAAATACAGACAATGCATAAATGTCCATTTATTAATTTTACAGTATTTGACAGGATGGACGGCAGACGTTTGACATGTCCTAATCATTTATTGAAAATGATTCATTTTTCATAATTATTTATTCATCGAGTTTTCATAGTTTTTAAGATGTATTGTGCTATTCGGGGCGGAACCAATCCAACAAATCAAAAACCATGAAAATTGGTCCTACGTCTATCTTTTATATGTATAGATACCTCCTATAATACTTATAATCCAATCGGGTGTCTCACGCGAGACACTTTGATGTTTTTTACTATCACGATATCTTACGAGCTGGTTTTCATTTTTTATAAATTAAACATATTAACTAGGGAGATCAACCTACCATTGAGCGTTTGGGTCGGGTCCATCATCAGAGCGTGACTCCCAAACTGGTGCTGGTACTCGGTAGGGCTGCGGAGTGGGCAGCGGCTCCGGTGCAGGGGGCTCAATGGGGCCGTCTTTGGTTCCGAACTTGACCATTATCCCGTGTACACCAGAAGTGCACAGGGCAAGGCAGCTCAGGAACTGAAACAAACAATATTTTTACTGACTTGTTAATTTTACTACATACACACAAATAAATAAAATTAGAGTGTCTGTTTTTAATATTAAAATCACGTCAAGTCCCTAACAAGATAGACAACAAGTATTGAGTGCGTAGTGTAACAATTCTTGCTTGGAACGTGTTTAGCTTCCTTCACATTCGTTATTCTCATACAAACACGCCGGTATCGGGGAATCTTGACACCACCCTCGGATATTTGATCGTAGAATGTCAACCTAGAGCCACCTACATTTAAATGATATATCTTTTTGGTTAATATTTCATTCTTTCTTCTTTATTTATAATTTATTTACGCATTTTGCAACAAATTATCCAACTATACTTGTAATTTGACATTTGTGGATAATAAATGACTCTCATAGAAAAAAAGAACATATACCAAACACAACGCGTATGTCGTACACAAACTGATTCATGCGTTGTGTTGTACCTATCTAATCTAATATGCGATCTAAATATGCATAGTGACATCTATTGGTTGTCGGAAAATAACTTAGCAAAAAATCACGTCTGTTTTATTGTACCACCTTAAATATTTATTTGTGGAAATTAAAACTGTCTAGATATCACGGTTCATGAGACGCAGCTTAGTATCAGACAGACACTGACGGATCTGTAAAAAATAATTAACTTGATAAAGTTTTTTAAACATGACAAACGCAAGGAATTATATTAGCCTTAAGATGATACTTGCGACGACGTCTTACAACAACAAACACATCTGTTTGTAAGTCTCTACAGTATAAAAATAAATATTTATCATCTGATCACTAAATGCAAACAAATATGAAACAATTTTCAAATCATGTTATATTAGATGCAAAGTGATAACACACTTAAATAACAAAGAGCCAATTAAGATCAATCTTGTTGCATTATGGCAGCACCATCCGAAATTTAATAATCTTCTTCGATTTAACCTTGGTAAATGGCGGGGTTCAATCCTGGACTACCGATATGGAAGCCTGAAGCGCGTACCAATAGACTACTGAGACTCAAACTAAACTAAACAAAAGCTGATGATTTTTTTAATTATAAAGTTGATAAGTAGTCAAGTATATTGCAAGTAAAAATTCATCGATAAAATTAGTGTCAACATACAATTATTAAGTAATATTTTAAGTTCAAATTTGTATTTTTCTCCTAGCCATACCCTGTTTATGTACTAGATGGTATCTGATATGGTATCTAAGGGATTCGGCAAGGCCGCCAGTTTCAATATAGAGCACCCACCATCTGACCTCTGCAACCCAAATGGAAAAACACAATCCTAGTGTTCTCTCAGACTCCACCATGCATACCATGTAAGTTTTTACCACCAGGCATGCCGAGGGTTAAAGAGATCGAATTTTAATAAACAAATGTAGGTTTCCCTACGACGCGGACGTCTTTTTATCACCATAAGAGCGTTCAGAAATTGAACTTAATTTGGAAAAACTCATTGGCTTATATTGAATAATGGAAGTCCAAAGCTCTAAGCACTAGGAACCGAGGCTCCATCGCTATCTCATAATTAAGTATTCTGTTGTAAATTCATTCTTTTTAAGATGCGGTAAATTTGAAAACGTCTGCAATCCCCATTGTTTTCAAATTAGCACATCTTACTAAAACCTCTAACTAATAATAGTAGGGGAGCCCAAGACGGGATTTGGAGAGTAAATCGGGCGAGTCAGATTATGATATAGCAGATATCTTTATCATTATATAATATAAAATATAGTCAGTCTTATTTTTTGTCCTTAAAATATACTTCAAACATAAGGTTAGGATACGACAGAATCACATGTCAATAAGTATATAATATTTAAAAAAAAAATAATCGGACAATTTGACCGCGATAAAAAGGAGGAGGATGATTATAATTTTTTATAAAACAAGTTATCTATATTCATCAGCCATTACGGCAATATAGCTGATAGACATTCCGTCGTGGAGACACATTAGACATGTACACTATCAATATCTGATACTGTCGCATAAGACCAAGTGTCTGTAATTTTTTTTTATTTTAAAAGCTCTCCTGACCACTATGAATATTCCATTACCTATTGAACCCAATACGTCCCAAGTCCCCATGACGCTCGAGTAACTACGCTACGCTTACTGGGCTCCCCTATTATAACAGTTTCTTATCGATACATCTTGATGATTTTATTAGCCAAGTCCCAAATTACTGGGCTGGTTATCGTGTGAAATTACATGATGTAGAAATATACGATTCACTATTTTCTAATGTAAGTTTTTGGCAACATCTAGTCTATTTAAGTCGAGTTACAAGATTGATTGTTTTTTGTTTCCCAGCGAATTTAATTGATCAAACCAATCATGATTACCGTTTCATTAACTTATAAAAAAATAATAGCTATTTTTTAACCGACTGTAAAAGGTGGAGGTAGAAAAGCGGTAGATTTAGGGCAGAAACTGCGTTAAGCGGGCATCCGCGCGGCTTCATAGAAAAGTGACCCGTTGCGGGAAACCGCGCGGGTGACCGTCGCGGGGTGGCGGGCCCCGCACCCGCGTGACGGAGACCGTCTCACCGTGACGGTTCCCGTAAACGGAGAAACGCGCGGGGCCCGCCGACAGGAGCACCATAATTATTAATATAAGTACTCTTTACGAGTTTACACCCCGCGACGGGGACCGCTGCGTGTTTACTCGCGTGTTCAAGCGACGTTTAACACAGTTTCAGGCCTTACGTGTGACGTGACGAAATTTTGTATATCAGATATTTTCTTTCACTAACTAAAATATTTATTGGGGGAATCTCTTTTTTTCTTATTATTTTTTTATGGTATTAGAAGGCAAACAAGCAGCGGACTGACCCTGATGGTAAGGAATATACGTGGCCCATAGACACCAAAGAAAGTAATGGTGCGCTGCCAACCTGAGACTGGGTTGGAAAGCCGCTTGCGATAGAAAGATATCCTGCTACCTTACTCTACATACTAAAATATGACAGTAGCAAGCACTGACGTTATGGTGGCAGTTAAGGCTGCGGTATCCGGGCGAGTTGTTGCAAGACTCTAACACCTAGTAGTCAACGTCATGGTGTTGGTGATCGCAATTGGCATATTTTTTCAATGAAGCCCGGCACCACTTTAATGGAATATGGCTAACAATTTCATGGAATACGACATCTTATCTTTCTTTCGCCTTTATTGATGCATAAAAAACAAAGTTCTTATTCAGAAAATCTATACAAATAAATAAAATTCAAATGTCTGTAATATAATAAAACCACTTGTTACTAAATGCATATGTATGTAAACACGGACCATATATACTAGAATATGATTTTGTACGATGTTGGTCTGTCTGTTTGTTTTGACGACTCGATTGATTTCGACGGGACTTACACTGGCAGAAATAAGATGCAATAAGGCTTACTTTTATTTTAAAATTATAAAAAAATAATTAAATACAAATGGGGACGCAGTAGCGATCACAGTTAGTTATAACTTCATTTTTATGAAATATGCCTTGAACTTTGTATATTTTGAAGCTTATATTGCAAAATTTATTTAAAAAAAATCGATGTCTTTCAACCAGAACACATCGAGATCTTGCTTCAACGTACCAGAAATAACTAAACATTTTTGATTACTATCTAATTTAATTCTTTTCACACGGAACACCTGGAGTGTGAGAAAAACTAGATTAATTTTGCACGGTTCGATTATTATACATAAGTTGAAATATGTTGCCTAATATAGCATTAAGACAATAAACATCATATTTTACATATGTTTAAATTAAATATTTTAATAATCACAAATAAGTTTCAATATATCCAAGATTAAATTTATAATTAAATCTCGTACACGTACGAGATTATTCGTACATGTGGCAACACGGTTGATTAATCTCTTCATAAACTAAGTTGATTGCACATAATTCTGGTTAATAGTAAAAAAAACGATAACACTAATAGTTGTTTAAAAATAAATTGAAATTTGTAAAAAATGTATTTTTTAAATTTGAACTTATATTAAAAAAATACTTATTATAATTTTGAAGAATATGTAGATGTTTACATGCTTTGCATTAATTGTCATTTTGTTGCTGTGTAATGCAATGTTAATGTATTTATGGCAGTAGAGCCCAGTAAGCCAAATATGTAGTCACTCGAGTGTCATGAAGACCTATTGGGTTTTTTTCATTAGATAGAGAAGAAAAAAATATCATGTGTCATATTTATTTACAGCGGTGCGAAGAGCGTCCAAAAACTAAAATAAAAATTATAGACACTATGCGAGCACTTCAGATTTTGATAGTATACATGCCACCAATGACGAAAAAATGTCTATCAACCAGTCTGATACTACCACTGCTTGTCAGATTATTTAAATATATACTTAATGGCATGTAATGAATCCACCATATCTTAATCTGACGTCTTCGAGTATATTTTGAAACTAATATAAATTACACAAACTTCCCTACACGTACGACTCTATCAATATAGATTTTATCTACAATAAATATAGGTGTAAATATTCATTTTTATTAGGTGTTTAACGATGGTACAAGGTACCTATAATGTCATAATTTGACTCTCCAGAATTACTCCCCAAGTCAGCTCTTGGGCTTCCCTACTATTAAAAAATAAGAAAAACGACAAGCCGGCTGAAGTTCTTTCACTTAATCTTCCCAAACAGTGGTTACGTTGTGCCGCTTGTAAGTTATATATTATGTGAAATAAAATATTTTTTATTAAATTCTAAATTGTTTGAAATAATAATTGAAACTCACTTAAAAATTCGTAATTAAAATGATATAATGATGATGATGTATTTGGTATTCACTTAAGCGTATTGTTGCCTTCATAAGGATTAATTTTTAAATAGACAACCTTCTACATTTATATTTAATAAGCCAACCGTGCTAAAACTATCTTGAAACACCCCAGGTATCCCGCGTGGAAAGAATAAAATATGATTCTAACCAAGAACACTAATTAATTTTGTAAAAATACAATTTTCCACTAGATTTGTATCGAAACAGTTACGCCTCTACAAATAGTTTAAACGCAAAAAACTCGAAAAGCTGATAACTGATATAATTCTTGACACTACTTTTTTATCTGCCAACGGATGACATTTATTTCGTGCCGTCTTTACAGCGAACAGGTACACGGGTCTCCTGATGGTAAGAGACAACCTTGGCCATAGATGAACCACCATAGATGTTGTAGGTGCGCCGCTGCCCTGTGGTCAGGTTGTTAGACCTTATGTGCAAGTTTAGCGGCTACCGGAACACGACAATGTCATTATGGCGGCAGGAATAGGTAAGGCGGTGGATCCCTAACCAGGCGAGTTGCTGCACAGCACTCTACCACCAGTGGTCATGTTTGTAGTGTCCCAGTTAATCTATGCTCGCCTCTTACGAGCTGCCTGGTAGGAAGGCAGATGGTCTATTCTACAAGGAGGACCCGGACCAACACGGGGAAAATTATAATAGCATTCATACCTTGGGCAGTAAAAGGAGAAAAGTTTCAGATCAAAATATATAAAAGATCTATGACCTTCCAAAGTGTGCATATTATTTAGGGAACATATCCATACTACGTGATCCATTTTTTTTTTAATTTTTATACCTCCCTCCTCTTCAGTGACCATTCATGGATTATGTCAAGACCCCCTCCTCCCCTCTAATTTTCACGTAACGTAACAACTCATAACTATGGTTTTTAAATCATTTTTTTACAAACTGAAAGTTAAAATATTAAGTGCGTCAGTATTGCCCCCTGTGAGTAAAAAGCGCTGAACGCTGGGCTGCGCGCAATAATTTGAATATAGTTCGTAAAAGGTCGATATTTCCCTAGAAGATATTGACTACGTGACGAAGACCTAAGGCCCCCCTCCGCCCCTGTAACCAAGCGTGATATTTTGAAGATCTCCCCCCCCTCCCCTGAATAGGTCACGTAGTATGTGTATGTTCCCTCATCTGATCGACACTGTCGCGAAGTGTCAATTTCGTTTAGCATAGCGGGTGAAAAGTAGGCGATTTTGCCCGGGGGTAGAAAAAACTACAATAGAAAAAACTTACCTGTAGACTCAGTAATTGATACATATTGCCGTCCTTATCTAGAAGTGACTCCTACTTGACTAGAGTTATATACTCGATTAATTATAAATCTGAAACAAAAAAAGTCACATAAATATTTTATTCTATTCTACATTACCGGTCTTCGGTTGTTACCGAGGCCTTCAAAAGAATACAACTTAACTAAGTGGTTAAATCTTTGCATTTTATTTTGGTAGTCCATCCAGGTTCAAATCCCGCCATGTGCCAATGACTATTTCAAACTTAAGTATTTTTCTGAGTTGCCAGAGAATCATGTATTCGAATTCGACATAATCTAGGATTGGCCAAGATTTCCCGAGAAACGGAAAAAGTTATGAAAACAAGTTGCCCTACTCGGGAATTGAACTCGGGACCTCGTGCATCAAAGTCGGACACCAACTCCAATCGCCCACAGAGGTGGTATTTTTTTTATGATAAGTTAACGAACAAGCTCACGGGTTTCCTATTGATAAAAGACAACGCTGGTCTATAGACACCATAGATATTGTAGGTGCGTCGCTGTCCTGTGGCCGGGATGTTAGGCATGATTTGCAAGTCTACAGACTCTACCTTCCGAATCGGAACACGACAGTGTCGTTATGTTGGCAGGAGTTGGTAGGGTGGTGAATCTCTAGCCTGTGGTCTAGTTGGGAATGATTTTGTCAACCTGTGCTAGATATGCTAGAACAACCACGATTAGCCAAGATGCCAGGGCCCATGATGATTCCAATTCCAGACAATGTAATTCTTACTCAATTTAATATGAAAAAAAGTATAAGAAAAATTGCCCGACCTGGGAATTGAACCCGGGACCTTACACGGCTAGCGGTCTCACAGGCGACAGCTGTACCGTTACACCACAGTGTAAAATATAATCACTTCATATAAGCACCAATTTAGAAACCATAATATATAGAAACAACATAACTGGTGTGACATTTGAGTCCACATTAAAGAATAAATAGAGCTGAACGGTTTATTGCAAGAAATGTAACGTATGGGAGATTTCGTCTCGTTAGTGACAACTTGGTTTAGTTACGTAACAAACCATTCTTAGCTATTTTAACCGCACTTTCCCCAAAATAAAAGGTTTTAGCGTGATGATGTGTTGCCTAAATTTACTTCTAGATACTCCCCCATTGATTGTAAAAAGATTTTTGCAATTAATGTCACTAGAGATTAAAAAGATTAGAAACATACCAAATATATATAACCAAATTAGTTTCGAGAGGATCTATATCAATTTTTTCTTTGCTTTGTTGCAACATTTAATTAAAAAATATTTTTTTACTTTAAAATTAAAAATATTTAGTTCATAATTTATTTTATGGATTTCCTTAGTGTAAAAAACCATTTACATTCCCTGCTACTCCTGGTAGCTCGTAAGTCACTACCAAGAGAGCAGGTGTTCAAATGCTCTTCAGCATTGTCCAGGTAGGAATCCACTTAAATTTATTAATAAGAACAAGCTGCCGCATTAGAGAATCGAACTCGGGACCTACGCCATAGTCGGACAATGACTCCATTCGACCACAAAGGCGATATAAAATCTCAACTATACTACATTCATTTTAAAAAAGCTTCATTTCCTCCACATTTTTTTCCGTGTTGCTCCAGATCTTCTGTGTAGAATAGACTATCTGCCTTCCTACTAGACAGCTCGTAAGAGCACAGTTTAACAAAGGTCAATAGACCACTGGGTAGGGATTCAACACCCTACCAACTCCTGCCGCCATAATAACACTGTCGTGTTCCGGTTCGGAAGGTAGACACTTCCACATCAGGCCTAACAACTCGACCACAAGACAATGACGCTCCTACAACATTTATGGTGTCTATAGGCCGCGGTCGAAAGCCGTGGGCTTGTTCGCTGTCTTATCACATAATAATCTATTCACTTAAAATACCATTACATACACAAAGTTATTTAAATAATTACTTGATTCTAAACAGATGTCACTGTTTGTATTTAAATGTAAAACAACTATTTACAAACACGTATGGCAGTGTTGCCATTAACTGGAGTAATCTTTACCTAATTAGGAAAAAGGTTTAGAATAACGAAGAAAGTCTATGTATGGTCTTCTTTATGGCTTAAAAGTATACTCATTAAAATTTTTGTTTTTAGGCCTAATAATTAAGAAAAACAAGCAGATATATGTTATAAATAAATACACACAGCACACAGAATCTGTTAATTGAAGTGTGATAAAATAGTGTCAAACTTTTATCTACTTGATTACAATAGCAATTAATAAACATATAATCCCCCCAAGAGAGTATTGTCGAAAGGACAGAGACAGAGGTACCATATGCACTCACAATTAGCCGACGATATTACGTCCCATGATGTGACTGGTGGCAAGTTCGTCGATTTTCGAGCACAAGTATCAGGGCTGACTCACTCTGAATCTCGTTACTTATTACTTATAGTATAATAAAGTCTTTGTTTTATAATCCAGTCTCATTACGACCTTAAACTGTAATGGAATTCAATATTATTACATTTTAAACCAGTATTCTCGTTTGTTTATCCATTTATATTAATTTTAACGTCAATTTTAATTAGAGGTTAGGTTTTTTTAGGTTGGAGCCTCGATGGCCTAGTGGTACGCGCTTCGAACTTTCATTTCGGTAGTCCAGGTTCGAATCTTGCCTTGTAATAGTTTTTCTGACTTAATGACATTTTCTAAACCCTTAACAGTGAAGGATAACATCGTGAGGAAACCCGGATTCATTCAATTCGACCTAATCTAGGTTTGGGCCTAGTTTCCCTTCTGGGTTGCAGAGGTCAGATGGCAGTAGTCGCTTTGCGTAAAAACTGGTGTCTTAATGAAATCCCTTAGATTAGGTAACTGATCCCGATATCATCTGATATTATACGGGATAAGGTTAAAAACGAAGAATGTTGTCGGCTAATTGTGAGTTCATATGTATATCTCCCTACCCTTTCGACATGAATGTGATTATAATTTTATTAGAGGTATTGCTGCTAAAAATAATCCAGCATGACACATTCGAAATTAAGAAATGAATTTCCGTTCGTTAGTCTCGTTAAAACTCGAAAACGGCTGAACTGAATTGGCTAATTTTGATCTTGATATGTTCGTGGAAGTTCAGGGAAGGTTTAAGCGATGAGAAAATATAACAAAATTGCAAGGAAAATACTAAAAACGACAATTTGATTTTCCCAAACAAACTGTTCTTACCTGTCAAACGTTTGATTGAAGTTCATGTATCCAGTTCGAGTAAACGAAATTCACCGGGTCAGCTAGTAATTGATAAAACATATTCTCGAAATAAATTATTTCATAGAACAATAAACTTTGTCTTTATAGTGATAAAATTCACTATCGGTAGTTTATTATATGTGATTATTTATTCATGTGGTCATTTTATTCTGTTTTGGTGTTTGCTGTTACATGAAAACAGACGACAGACAGATGGACAGCGGAGTCTTACTAATAGGGTCCACCCTCCGAACACGGAACCCTAAAAACATGTGTAAGTGAACCAATATTGCTTAAGTTATGTATCTAAAACCCGTACATATTCATGTACTCTCCAACACGAAATCTTCACCACGTATACCTTATGCAAGTACCCAGTTCTTCAAGTTTTGATGCAATACACCTTAAAAGTTGAACAAGAAATTTTGTTGTAACACCATTACACACGTTATTAGCTGTCTGATTTTAAACATACATTTCTTCACGCCCATATCCCTGAGAGGGTAGGCAGAGGTACATAATATGCACTTACACTAGCTAACGATATTAGGTCCCATGATGTGACAGATGGCAAATCCAATATCATATATCAATTTTTTGATAAACTGAAAAAAAAACTTGTAAAAACGAATTGCTTATCCGCGCTTAAAGTTTTTTTCAATTTATCTAAAATACTATCTGTGCCCGCGACTTTTTTTAATTTATTCATTTTATAAATTTCTAGAATGAAATTCTAAAATAAAAGTAACCGAAGCCGTTCATATACATTATTATATATTAGCTGTCTGCCAGTGAAAGTCCCATCAAAATTAGCGGATGCAAACAGACAGACAGACAAAAATTCTAAAAAATGTTGTTTTTGTATAAGTACATTACAAATATAAGAGTACTACATATACACTTCGTAAAAAGCGGTTATTTTAATATAACATAAATCGATCTAATACCTTTAAACGAGCAATTCTTGTATATATCAGCGATTTCGATAACGGCTCGAACGATTTTCTTGAAATTTCGTATATATGGGGTTTCAGGGGTGATAAATCGATCTAGCTAGGTTTAATTTTCAGGTTTCTTTTATTAATCGTGTTTTTATGAAATAAAAACCTATATAATTACAATACAAAACTAAATTTCGCAAATATTTTTAAAATTAGAATAGCTCAGTTGGGAAATCGGGCGCCTTAATACGCAGAAGCACGGGTTCAAAACCCAGTCCGTTTGAATCTTTTTTTTAGTTTCTTCTTTTTGTGAGAAAACTGTTCCTGGAAGCCCTACAGAAACAAGATATACATTGTAAATTATGTCAAATACAACCCCAAAAAAAATGTGAGGTACCTACGTACTAACAAAACGCCAAGCAAATATATTGTATACTATCTATCCTTGGCGCTTGGTGAAACTTCATTTTATGTGATTAAATTTTAATAAACACTTGATCTATTTTACTAAATTTATTTATTTATTTATTTTTTATATAATAGCCGACCGGTTTCGCTTTATTACAGCATCTTCAGTGCTATGTTATTAAATACTAATAATTTGATGTTTTAAATAAACTATTTATTGTTATTGTGAAAACTGTAGTTTATTCAAAACATCAAATTATTAGTATTTAATAACATAGCCTGAAGATGCTGTAATAAAGCGAAACCGGTCGGCTATTATATAAAAAATAAATAAATTTAGTGAAATAGTGCAAGCCCGGTCATCCGGGTACTTTTATTTATTTGTATAGATATAGATATCGTAGTCTGAGATTGAGCTAGACTATCATGGGACCTAATGTCGTCGGTGAATTGTGTCCACATGTACCTCTGCCTACTGGTTCAGGATGTGTGATGACACATTTTTTTCTCTTCATCAGGTAAGTGTTTCTCAATACTTTACTAAAGAGTAAAAAATGCAACGCTATTACTAAGACTCCGCTGTTCGTCTGTCTGTACCAGGCTGTAACTCATGAATCGTGATAGCTAGTCGAAATTTTTACAGATGATATATTTTATTTGCCGCTATAACAACAAATACTAAAAACAAAATAATCTATATATATAAAGAAAGATTACACAAACGTGATATTTTGCGGATTTTAAAGATAACGGTGGTAATTTTTCATAGATGACGTAATTCTGTTACCGCAATAACAACTACTAAAAACGGAATAAAATAATATATAAAGGATGTTCCCATACAATAAGTGATTTTTGCCATTTTTATAGATAATACGGAACCCTACATGCGAGAATCCGTCTCGCACTTGACGGTTTTTTTTATCAAACTTTCGTTTGAAACAAATGCTGATTCCGCACCATATTAATGTTTATGTTATTGTTCGAAAATGTTAACTGTCAGTGCAATTTTATAATGGTTGCCAAAAGTTTACTCCATTAAAATTAATGTTTGTTTTATTTATAGTAGTTTTTGAAATATTATCACCAGTTAAAACAATGTATTTAAGGTTATCATGCATATGTACATGCTGCATCCCGTGACTTCGTTCACGTATGGCGATGTCACTTCAACTCCGTAGAGCAGCAAAAGAACTAACTCCCATAGTTTTTCCCATCTATCATACTACCCTTGGGTCAAAACATATAACTTTGGTTATCTATAAAAATAAATAAAATTGAAGTATATGTATGTTATATTTAAAAAACCCACTTTTTATAAACAATTTTTTAGAATTTTTGTCTGTCTGTCTATCTGTCTGTTTGTACCCGCTAATCTCTGAAACGGCTAAACCGATTTTGACGGAACTTTCACTGGTAGAAAGCTAATATAATAAGGAAAGGCTTAGGCTACTTTTGCGAAGAAATCGCTGGCACAGCTGGTTAAATATAAAACCAGTTTAATATGACCTTTACGTTTAAAGGTTCTCCTAAATTTCGGGTTTCAATTAACGACACTTTGAACGTTTACACAGGGATCATTTCTCCGATTTCAGAACTTTGAAACTTATGAATAGGAATAATAAAATTATAGTACATTTTGTAAAGTATATAATAACAAAAAAACAAAAAAAAATTTCTTTGGTTAGATTTTGCCTTTATTCTCCCTTCTACGGAAGCCCCCTAATAGGGTATAAATAGCCTTCCTCCAAATATTCAATACCCGCTGGCTTAATTTCACGGGGTATATAATACAGACAGGCAAATATTATAAAGAAGACTAAAAATGTGTTGTCTACTGTCCATTTTTAGTACAGAACACGTTATGGGAACAGTTCTAGATGTATTCTTTATATCTTCACGCCAAATCCCTTGCAAGGTTGCAGAGAGTAAAGAGTGCCAAGTGTATAATTTTATACCATAAGACTATTGTGAGCGTATGAACTTATAAGTGAATACTAATGATTGAAATATCATAAGTATAATAAATAAATAAATATTACTGGACAAATTACACAAATTGCTCTAACCCCAAAGTAAGCAAATTAAATGCTTGTGTTA
>DVZL01003836.1:0-13545 GCA_018236625.1 Lasaia peninsularis
GTTCGCTATTTTGAAATAAACGTCATTCGAGTTTTGAATACGCACGAATATGTTTCATTGCTTTATTAAAATTGCGGGTTTTGTCGTTATTATTATTTTTGTTCTCCTTATCTTTTTGTTACTGTTATTAGTTTTGTTAATTATCGCCTTAATTTTATCGTTTTTGTTGTTTGTTATTGTGTATTTACGTATAATGGAATGGATGAAAATTATTATTATTATTTCTATTTCTGTTCGTATTTTTTACGGATGCTTGCAGCAAATCCTTCACTAATAATTTATTAAATATTAAAAAAAATAAATACTTTTTTCCTTTGACCCAAATTTTGGGAACTTCTGAACGTTTGTTTACCTAATTTATACCCTCTCGTGGCAGATAGTATACTAATTTTAACAGCTAATGCTGCTACCTACAACCGCGAAATTTCAATCATGATTTTTGTACATACGCGGTATTGGACAATGTTAGTTACGCGGTATTAGACATCAACGACGATATATACCTCTCCCTACTCTTTCGGGAATATGGGCGTGATGATACTTATTTTTATTATTTAATATCAAAAAAATCTTATTTAAATACATTTAATTAACTTCCTCATTTTGAAAGTCATTATAACCTTCATTCCCCCAAAGAAGAACCGAAATTTATAAGCTTAAAGTATTTTCAATAAATCCCTACTAAAATATTCAGGGCAGCTGTAATAAGGTTTAACAGTACCGGGAAAGATAACGAAAAATAGTTCACGTTATATTCAAGGAAAATATTACAAAATATACAATTTCAATAACATCGAGAACATCATAAGATAAAACACAACTAAGTTATTAAATCTTTATTTCAAGCAGACAAAAGCACTGAAATTAATAAGCTTACGCAAAGTATTTTTAATCAATTAATAATGAAATTATTATAATCTTAATTTCAATAAAACAAAAGTACTGAAATAAAAACAGGAACATCATAAGATGAAACATAGTCATCTTTATTACAATTCCCATCAGATAAAAGCATTGAAATTAATCAGCTTACACAAAGTATTTTTAATCACTTCACATTTAAATTTTCCGGACAGCTGTAATTAAGGTTTTACGGTACAGTGTGCGGATAATGAAAAAATTACATTTTAAACATGGCGCGGGTGTTGTGTGTAATGTGAAACTGTAATTTGTTCCTCAGGTATGAGCGTGTCTCGGTTGGTTTGCCTTCAATTACCAGTACCCTATTATTAAGCTCAGACAAGTCACAAAGCCTGAGTAATACGACGTGCCTTTTAGTCGCTTAGTTAATTCTTCTGTCATATTTCAAATTAATATTATATAAAAGTAATGAAAATTTAACGTGTTTTTGTTTGATATTTGTAACGTCCTGCTAACATTTAAAACGCGAAAGCTTGTATGGATGGATGTATGGTGTTTGTTATTCTTTCACGAAAAAACTACTAGACGGATTTGGATGAAACTTTACAATAACATAGCTTATACAACAATTTTTTTAGCTGACTACATTAAAAATAGAGTATTATTAGTCGAAAAAAAATCTGCGGAGATATTATCTTTGATTCAAAAGAAGTTATAAAATACAGGTATTGTGATTGAATCATAAACCTAGTCGCTCGAATCGGTATCACTGGCTTACTTTTTCCTACCATCCTGTCATACTTCTGCCATTATATCAATTCTTCCGATTGTCGTGTTCTATGCTGAAAGGTAGGAATCAAACCCTATAAGTTTATCTTATAATTGTATCATTTACAAATAATTATAATAATACGAAAAGATAATAATATATATGTGAAGCTACATGGTTATACAACAATAAACAAAACGCTTTTTGTTTGTAATAAATTATTAGCATAATTCGGAAATATAACTTTATATATTTGAGCATACAATTTAACGCTCGCGCCTGTCGTAACAGTGTTAAATGAGAAGATAAACGGCCGACGTAAGCTTTTAGGTATGCAAATTTCTATCGCGCTAATTACTAAAGGAACTTCGCAATACTAAATCGCTGGAGGCTGGCACTCTCACGTTAGGCTGCTTTGTGTTGCTGTCTTTTGGATATTAGCCACGTATTCGCAAGCAAAAGTCACATTTTAACGGATTATGTGTTAAAATGTGTTTACAAAATGAATTTGTCAAAAAGTTAAGTGATTATTTCTACAATTTAGGAATATTACAAGACTGATTCTAGTCTCTAGGGAGATACTAGCTCACGTAAGCTTACTTTTTGTTACTGTGTTTGGGCTATTAGCCACGTATTTGCAAGAAAGAGTCACATTTTAACGGATTAGGTGTTGTTATGTTGTGTTTATCAAATGAAGTGAAGTGATTATTTCTATAATTTAAGAATATTACAATACTGTTTCCCTAAAGACTAGTTCACGTCCTTTGGATGTTAGCCACAAATTCTCAACCAATATACAATTTAACATATTATGTGTTAAAATGTGTTTAAAAACTAATATGCTAAGTAGTTTCAGTGGCTAGACTCGTAGATCTTGAATTTTTTTTAAGTATTGCAACAACATTCCGCTGAAGACTAGCTCACGTTAGCCGGCATTGTGTTTTATATTTTGGATGTTAGCCACTTATTTGCAAAAAAAACTAAAATTTATTTAATGATTTTTTTAAATTGTTATGTTAAAAAGTTATTTCATTGAGTTCTTAAGAAATAACCCACAATAATTCTTTAGAGACTATTAATTGTTTACGAGCTTTGTACTAATAATGATTAAGCTTACACATGTGATGTACTAAACGAGCTTTTAAAATATAATATGTTGTAATATAAGCGCAGTAATTCTACAACTGACTTTAATTTCATTATGATGTCGTCAAGATGAATATAATATTTGATTTTTATTCATATTTCGAAAGCTACTAAAACAAGCACCATAATATGTATTTGAGACTACTATTGAATCAGGCCTTATTTTACATAACAAGAATTATTAAAATCCACTGAAAATTAACACAAAATTGAATTAAACAATAAGGCAAAATAGAAAAATGAAATGAACATTTTAGAGCCAGTTAAAAAGAAGCTTTAAAATAAAATAAATAAATTTATTTAGATGTTTTACACAAATTTACTTAGCTCCCCATAACATCCAAATACAAAAATACAGACAAAAACTGCCAGCTTTAGATGAAAATCGAACCCGAGCTCGCGGATAATCGATTACTAAAGGCATGTAGGTACACTATCTCCTCAACCAACAAGACGTTCTGCTTTAAAATAATTGTGTCCCAAAAATTTATTTTTGTAAAGTCGCCCTAAATTATAAAATAACTTTGCGATTTTCAATTTCAGGAGTCTGGTATTCATACTTATCAAATGTCACATTTTCATAATGGTAAAATCAGCTTTCGAGTAAAACTTTTTGTAAAAATGTGCTTTCAAAGCGTTTTAAAATGTGCTTAATTTTAAATGACTTTGAAATGTTTGGATGCTTTTTATAAATAATAAATATATTTCAGTGTGTTTTTAACCGATAAAACTAGCTATTTCCCGCGGCTACGCCCTGGTATTTAAATTCCTTGTTCCAGTAGTAAACTAAATAATAATATGTTCAAATTTGTTTCTAAGATAATATCCAAAAAAGTTACATAGACAAATAGGCCTTAATTAAAAAAATATCACCACGCATAAATCCCGAAAAGTTAATCAGAGGTAAATTCACATTAGCTTGCTTTATCTTTCTGTATTTAAGATACTAAGATCCTGGGGTCCTGGGGGTATATAATAGATTATCTGCCACGTAAGAGGTGAGCCTTTTTTTTCAATCATCAATCAATCAATCAATATTTTATTGCTCAAATATGAGTGTTACAGATAGAGTTTATTATGTGGTATGTACTTAATCCTATTCACCAAAATATTGGTATGAAAAGGATCGTTATTAACTAGACTACTTGTGGTAGAATGCTATGGGGCAACTAACCAAGGATAAGATCCACCACCTTACCAATTCTTATCGTTTATAATGATATTTTGTTGTTTTCCGAGATAGAGGATATGATGGCCATTGGACTTGCACATCAGGCCCAATGGCCTGGCCATAAAACAACGATGCATCTATTTTACATAAGTACTCGTATATTATCATCAAGAGGACCGTGTTTCTTCGTAAAATACGCATTATTAACCAAAAGTTACTCAAAATAATCGTAATCATATTTTGAAATGATTCTTTAAAAGATAAAATGTTAAAGTGCAACCATAAAATTAAAATTAATTAAATTAAAATTTTATATTAAGAAATTAATTATAAAAACAAAAATGCGTATTAATATGAAAGTAGTAACTGTACGTAGTACAAGCTACGCCGTAGCCAGCTGTAGCAATTGTAGCAGCAGTGTTGTAGCCCTACAGCTATAATGTTTTACACAAGTTAAAAGGCTCAATATATAATAAACGTGGCACAATTCTAGTACTCAAGAACCTTGTTTTATTTATCGTGTATTATATAGTTTCTACCAACAAGGATACACTGTTGGGCATCACACTTCCCCAACAGTAACACCAGTTCCAAACAGCACTACAATTTACCTGCCGCGTATATGACGTCGCGTGATCATAGAAATAATGCAAAACCTATGAAAACATTGTATTAACTAAGCTACGAAAACGGTTTACCTAAAAAAATGTCTAAGCATTTTCATAATATATCCACGAATTAAGGCATAGTTTTTTTATTAGAACATTGCTTAAAAAAGATGGATAAAAAAATATAAATTTCTATCACTAAAAATTTTGTAATAATTTAATATAAAATAAATGCTACTCATATTAAAAAAAAACGCGAAAGTTTGTCAGTATGGATAGATGTAAATCTTTCACGAAAAACCTTTGAATGTTTTTACGCAATGAGTATTATAAATCGGAAAAAATTCTGCGCTTTGATAATTCACGCGGGCGACGTTGCCGGCAAAAAGTTAGTAAAAAATAATTAGTGTATAATATGGGGGTATTGTCAAGAGTCTCCGTAACTGGTAACAAATCTCTTGAAGAGATAAGCTCGCCATTTTAATCTTATTTGCATCACATATTATCTTTAAACTGTTTGTTAAACTATATGGAATCAAATAAATCGAACAAAACAATCTCATCCCAAAAAAAGCAAGTAAAATGCTTGTTTTATTAAGTTAACTAACACACAAATACGTAAAAAGTGTAATAAATTTAAAAAGCATCCATATTCATAGAAATAGAGATATCACAACTTTTTATATAAGCCAATCACTTTTATTTTTTTATAACAGTTTTGTAATAATTAACGTGGAGGATGCTGGGTAAGTAATCAGGGATCGTGACACTTTACACTCAATAATCTCTGACTAACCCACAAAGGACCTGGCATGAAGATATATATGTATATGTGTAGGTTTTGTCATTAAAACGTACACGTATTTCTGTAACAATAAAATTTTAGAAATCCACAAGTGTAAAAACATTTTGTAATTCAAAAATATATTTTTGATACAAATAAAGAAAGGCAATATAAATATTGTATGTGAAGGGCTAAAAGTTTTTTTTTTTACAAATAACTAACAATTGTAAAAAATTCACAAGTACGATTTAAAATTGTGTGTGATTAAAAATAATATAGATTTTTTTAAAAATACAGAAAAGCAATCTATTGAATGTGAAGTGGTGAATATTTTTTTTACAAACAACTAACAATTGCAAAAAATCAACAAGTTTTATTTAAAATTGTGTAATTAAAAAATATATTTTTTGTTACAAATACAGAATTGCAAAAAAAATACAGAAAGGCAATCTATTGTATGTGAACGAGTGAAGGTTTCGTTGCAAATAAATCGTGTTACACCAATGTAGTTTATGGAGCTCTCAAAATATACGGAACCGTATGGACGCATCCAATATTGTAACCGAACGCTTTATTTATAGCGTTGGGAAAAATTTCATAAAATTGATCTTCAAAATACCGAATATGAGCGAATGCCGGGAGTATCTGTGAATACCGGTAGTTCTAGATCAACTACGATTTATACTCTTTCATCCGTTTACTGAAAGGAATTTTGTAAGGTGAGTTCAGCAATGAAATATAAAGAAAAATAAGATCAGTTACTTTTTGACAACCCTATCGCCAATTTAGTTTTCTAGATTATATAATCTATACTAATATAATTTATAATCTATACTGATAATAAATCTGTAGAGAGATCAATTCTGTAGATGAAATATATTTCCAAAATATGTATCGATGATCGGGGTGATTAGGGATCGATACTGATGGCAAAATGCAATCAGTAAAATTTTTGTCTGTCTGTCTGTCTGTCTATCTGTATTTAACTGTTATCGAAACAAATCCTACTCGACGGATTTCAACGAATTTGCTACAATTATGTTTCACACTCCTGAGCTGGTTATAGTATACTTTTCATCACGCTACAATCAATAGGAACAAAGCAGTGAAGAAAAATGTTGGCAAACCGGGACAAATTACTCCAGTTTTTAAACTTCCGGTGTGAGTGCAACCTTAATGGTTAAAGCTATACAGAAATCATGTATAACGGAAATGTTCTCCTTAAAATTATATAAAAAATATCCCACGACAGCTTATGTCTATCTGTTATGGTTGACTCACAATAACACGGGTAACTCCCGATAGCCCAGCAATTCGAAGCTTCCTGATTATATTTGTTTACTCTTACATTTATAACACTCTCAGTCATCCCTAATTAAAAAAATAACATTATTAACTAGTCCATAAAAAAGTATCATAGTAATTGGTATAGAAACACCAAAGTCATACTTGAAATACGCTAATAATAAGCCATCGCACGTGAATACTAAATCATGCTATAAGGATTATTTTTGTATAAGGTTGCGAACTCACAGACAGGCGGCTTGCTTAGCCCCTAGAGGTTAGCAAGTCATCTAGCGAGTAACGAATATTCTGGAACGTTCGCGACCGGCCTAGCTGCTAGGCGCCATGAGCGCAGTACACGGTGACCGACAGACAGAAAGACAGAAAGGCAGACAAACAGACAGATAGACAAGCAGAGTTATTTTTACTTTTACAATATTAGTACGGATTAATAATATTTTAATAAATTCTAAACCCATTTTTTGCTGTTTTTGAAATTGACAAATATGATACGATACCCTTAATGTGCGAATACGATTCGCACTTAGCTGATTTTTTAACTTGATCCCGCCTAATCCGGCATTAGAGTCGAGCTTTGCATGCGATAATATCACAACGCAAGGCTCTGTCTATGAATTGGTACACATATGTAAAAAAAACATTTACCGTTCTTTCCCTTAAGGTATGAATTCTAACAGATTTTAATATTGCTTCGAAATTTTAACTAAAAGATTCAAATCTAGAATGTCATTCTCGAAGCAAATTAGGAATAAGATGACATAAAGATGATGCTTCGAAGCAATTACTTGGTAATAATAATATATTGTAATACACAAATATCCACTTTTGCGACCTCTAGGTCTACACAAAAACAGTATTATTATTCTAGATATTTCGCGTATTGCGTAAATACAAATTTTTATTGCATAATTGTAATAATACTTAAATAAAACTGATATGGCGGTATAATAAAAAAGATAAATAACTTGGTACATCCACCCACTTGTAGTCATAAAAAAACTAATATTCGATATTGCTCGGCGGTAGTGTTCTGCGGTATCGGGAGCGCTGAAGCTGTATTAGGAGAAATAATGTTTCATTTACATTTTCAATGCATTATTTTTCATGAAATTGAAAGAAAAATAAGCAGATATTTTCCTGATGGTGAAATATACATATCGACGTAAGAAAACGTATTTGCTGTAAATAGCAAAATCCCAACTTTTCAATAGAGCCAAAAAAACTATTATGAAACCTGAAAAAAAATCATAATTTCAAAACTATCAGTCATAGAAAGATTGTATATATTGTACACAGTTAATTTGAAAAAAATGCACATTGTTATATGTACCGCTAAAGCCAATGATGTTTTTATTCGGCAACCCTGTGTGATTGATTTATAGATATGGTGCATTCAGATTTATGGACCAAAATTATATTCGTTATGACTATTTAATCAAAGGTATTTCAGCGACAGGCAAAAAGGCTATACTTATAAAATAGACTATTTAAAGGATAAAGGCTCGAATACTCTATACAGCTTAATTTTTTTGCAAACAACTTTGCGGAAGACAGTTCGGTCTTTTCATTAAATAATTATCTAGAGTTCTGTTGATTCACTTCATGTTAACTACAGAGCTGCTATATTATAGTCCCTATAGTTTGTATGGTTCTCATGCTTGTACTTTTTTTGAGTATCGATACTCATGTTCGGTAAATTTTGCTGACTGTATCTACTTGCTGTGTATTGTGTTGTTACTAGTAATAATTCGTATAGATGTGTATCAAGTGGCATACTCATAGCGTGATAAAGAGTGGTATTTACACTGTGGGCCAATTCAACATATTTTTTATATATATTGTATAGACATACTTTCTCAGCTGGCTGCAGCTTAGTTTTAATGTAGTATGCGATAAAATGTAATAAGTAGGTAATTGTAAGGTCATTTTATTCCAAACTCTTCTGAAATAACAGAGGTGGGTAAACTTATATGGTAAATGTTGTTATAATGTACCTATAGTAAATTGATTGTTTATTAAGATAGGATCTATCTTACAAAACAATTAATACTAATTCTAATATCTTACTATCTTACTAATTAAAATCTACTGGAAATTAACGGCTTAATCGCCCAACAAACACACAGAAGAATCGAGAATCCTTCTTTTTGAGGTAAGTTAAAAAACAAACTTATCACACACATTTATTTTGATTTCTCATTAACAGTTATAGTGACACTGTAGAGATGAAACTGTTCGCCGTGTTGCCGTATGTTCAATGTAACGGTCAAACAATATATAAGTCTATTAAGGCTCTCACATCTTAGTACATATGCTGCACCTTGTTCTGGACTAAATATAGGTAATCCGTACGTCTGACAATCGAACATATAAAACGATGCACCTGATCTGCCAAATGCTAAATTTTTAGCAGGACTTACTAGCATCCCTGTATTATTCTTTTCAAAGAAGTAAACGAGTGCTTTGCTCAAATTAAACCGATCTGGCAACATGTTGTAAACAAATCCAAATATCACTTCATCAAACTTCACGCTAAACGAATAAGGATACATATCATCGAATTTTGAATCTAAATCGTTAGGCTTGACTTCATGATTTTTCTGAAATTTTGACGCACTCTTTTTGTAATATTTGTCACCTATGACGACAATGCCGTCCAAGAAACTGCTTGTCCATGCGCTAAGATTGCAAACTTGTATCATCACGAGTGCCACAACAGAAACCGCTAAATACTGGTGTCCTCGATAAGGATCTTCAAAGTCGGTTGCCAATGGATGAATGTTTCCCCATAGGGAATAGAGGTCCCCAGGTAATTCAATGTCCCAGTCATTCCACATCGTTCTTGGAGTTTTTCTTTCTAATCCTAAATCATTTACTGGGTTCAATCGCGACCATGGAATGATTTCAATGCTCAACCAATACATTTTCTCGTCGACTACGATAACTCGACTGCGTCTTCTTCTTACATACGGCTCATTTGGATTTTCATCAGGCTTAAACAGGGGACTAAGCCTATAGTTGAGCGTGGCATGTCGCGGAGCAGACTTAACGGATGTTAACTCAAAAGTATAAAATTCAGGCTCAATTTCTCCTTTTGCATTCAACTTTATCCTATCTGTTAAAGCATCTTGGCTTCTAAATAAAGTCCATCCAGCTAAAGCTATTTGGTCAGTATTTTGAGATATTTCCGCTTTTTCCAACAAAACTGTTTTATCTACTCTTTCCCCAGGAGATTGGTAAGGGTCAAAGAGATGGAAGTAGCCGTCCGTTTGTACGACAGTTAATGTGCAATCGGGAAATCCAATCATTACATAACGGAGCCTCTGAAAAACTGCTCTTAAATATTGCTCCAGGAATTTTTGTCGGTTTTCGTTGATAACCAAAAGTTTTTTAATCTTAAGATTGATGAACTTCCCGTCGATTATAATATTTTTGACTATCCTTTTGTCACAAACGCTTAGGTTTGTTGCTTTTTGGTAGATTTCAACGCCTTTCTCGATGCATGTGTCTACCAGGAAGTGATCCCAAGTACGTACGGGATGTATTGTTGCCGTCAACATTGCTATTAAGCAAACAAAATGACATTGTTTTACGTTCTTTGTGTTGAAGTTTTTGCTTTTTTCAAGTGTTGTTGTGCCTAATATTTTATAAACGCCTTTATAATTTTTATATCCAACCAATGTTTCAAGTTTTGTATCAGCAACAGAAACAGTAGTATCAGATTTAGTTTTCTTCGCATCTTCCACAAATTTCAGTTTAGATGTTTTTGATTTTGATGCTCTTGCATCATAGTCGTAGTCATCGGGCAACTTCATACGCGGTTCATCCAAAAGTCTTTTTACTATAATCCTGCTTATAATAAACTGCTGATCATTAGTACTTCCATCTTTGTTGTACCCGATTCTGAAATATGGTAAAAGTTGACATAATTATGGGATATTGATGAAATACCAGTGGATATTTCCACTCAATTTAATATCAAATTGAAGTATTTCAATATCAAACAAGCAGACTTTGACGGTAGTGGAACTATTCAGGATCGCCAGTTCGGGACCACAATGCTGGTGACTACTAACTTTTGCCAAGAGTTGGCAACGAGATACAGTTGATGACATACTAAGAGACAGGC
Organism: Lasaia peninsularis; assembly: GCA_018236625.1. Lineage (NCBI taxonomy): Eukaryota > Metazoa > Arthropoda > Insecta > Lepidoptera > Riodinidae > Lasaia > Lasaia peninsularis. Next base: position 10,774 of record DVZL01003836.1, read on the forward strand.
GGACAACGAAATCTTAGTAATAGTTCCGTTTCCTAAAATCAAGACAAAGCAATATTTGATAACTGTTTTTAAGTCTAAGTAGGCAAATAAATCATTTATAGTAGGAAAATATAACGATTGATCAATGATAAGATATATACGATATCTAAAGACACCAAAGATGTTTACACAACTTTGAGAGCGTGAGGCCGTCATCTTAATACTATGGTACCGAGTCGATACATGTCATTGACACACTCGTGATACATCCAAAAACTTGCTTTATCGAATAAGGAAGAGAATAGAGATTCGGCTCTCTGGTAAGAGATAACCGTGTATGGCCTTTACCATAGCTCGTAAAGTGGCATCGTCATTTTTTGGTCTAAGTACGTCCAGATCGTTCCACCACTTTACACATATTTAAGAAACAGGGTTTCGAGTCGCGAACACTCCAAAAAATAAAAGAGTTACCTCGCTACAAGATCGTGAAGCGTTTGGAAGCGCAAGAAGCAGGCCTTCCCTCCCTTGTCACCGTCCGCCCCCCGGAGCCCGAGCGGGCCGCAGGGGCTCGGGTCCAGCAGGTAGTAGAGTCGGGCGCGGCAGAACACGGCGCAGCTGTAGCGGCTCGTCGTCACGACGCCGCGGTCGAACTTGCTCAAGTACATACGACCTAATATGTCCTCCAGTTGCCACGTCGCACCCTCCGCCACTACGTCGATGCAAGCGAGGTAAGTCTGTAAATGTAATTAGTGAAAGGTAAAACCTTGACTAAAATTACCTAATAGGTAATTTAAGTAAAGAAGAAATACAGAAATTTCGGTTACGCTATGGATAATTTTTATATCGGATATCCGATAGTCCCGATTACCACCGCTTCATATTGCGCACCTTTGCCTTGGATCCCAGTCATAAGATGTATAGATTTAGTGTATATAGACGACCATATCTCCGAAGGGGTAGGCAGAGGTGCACTTACAATAAGCTGACAATATTAAGTCACATGATGTGTCAGGTGGCAATTCCATCTCCAAATCGGGCATAAATCCAATCCCAAGCAATGTCATACCTTTCAGGTAAACTGAAAAAACAAACCGGGAATTGAACCCGAGACCTCGCACATCTAAAGGCGGACACCGACCATGATAAAACAAAGAGGCGATTGTAATATTGAAGAAAGTGTAGCAAAATGATTAATGAACATCCAACTGTAAATTCTGTATAGGTACATACCTATTATGGATACAAATTATACATACCTGATGTCCAATGGCAATTTTCGGAATAACATGCACAGGTGCCGTCTGAAATCGGTTTTTCTTATTAGCGAACAACTTCTTCCCGGCATCCACGATGAAGTCCAGGATACCTTTCGTCCAAGTGTTGATCGTGTACTTGTACGAGGTGACTACAGCCATGATAGAAATGAAAGGAAAAATGTCGCTGGCCTTCGCATCTGTAACCACGCTTGTACTTCTGATGATTTGTGATCCATCAGGTAGGTTTTTAAAATTGCTCGGCAAAGCCAGTTCTTCCTCCAAGGATAGATCATCTTTGATTTCAGTCAAGGGCTGCGTCATTTTACTCCGGAGGTGTCGAAGTTTTGTTCGCCGTTCAGCGTCCTCGGTGAGGAGAATCTTCCGAGCCACATTAACCGGTTCCATGGTTTCGACCTCGTCTTCAATACCGTATGTTGGTAGTGCCAACTGAAATTATATTATAAGTAACCACTATATTTTTTTTTATCGTGTGGAAAATCCTCCTAGGATACCCGCCACTTTCGGGGGAAGCGGTGGGTTATGTCAGACTTCTACTGACTAAAAACCACACAGTGACCTTCTTCGGTGCGAGACATGTGACCTCGGGATCTCCGAAGAACGCACCGCTGTCACCATTACACCAGCCTTCTGGCTCGTTCCTTAGAAGACGCAAGTCTTCTGTGTCATCAGATGTAGACAGCAGCATGGGGTCACACCATGGTCTGCTGTACTGCATCCCAGGGCTGCTTGATAACCATCCAATCCAATCCAACTGATCCCCCGATCCGTTGACTTACAGCCCCGACCTCCCTTTTAGTCGCCTTTTACGACAGGCAGAGGATACCGTAGCCCTAATCGTCCCCCGGAACTGCAGGGCCCCTACATGATGTACCTACACAAATATTTAACAGCTATGATTGACTATTACAATTTTCAGTGAACCTGAGCGTATTCACTACAGGAATGAGTGTAGCGTGGCCTTCACCAAATCTAGTAAAACTGAGAAACTCTACAGAAACTCCACTCGTTCGTCCAATGACCGTGGAGGAAGGTTCTTGGATGGTTTCATTGGGGTTTCTCTTCGGAATTTTATGTAAGTGATAGTAAAATATGAATTTTTCAAATCATAATTAAAAACCTATTGGTGGTCTTTGACGCACGAGGAGCCCATCAAAGTCCGGTGAAGTTGTAAGAACCACTCGGTTAGCAACAAGTTAGTCCGTATCAAAAAAAAAAAACGAGGAGCCCAGCGCGGCTATTGCGTAACGCTATGACGAACTGAAAATAACTATGAACTGCAATTGGATGACGAACCAAAATGTCACAAAATCGGTATTGCGTATCTCAATTAGTTGTCAGCAGTAGAGATCTATTTCCGGTGCCTATAGATAAACCAATTTCAAATGATTCTTTAAATCGTGTTTGTTGTGTTACTACCTATTAGCATTTAGTTTTTAAGAAATTAAATTTTGTTGAAATTGTAAACATTTAAGCGTTATTGACTTTATTTCATAAAATTTTATCCGTCAAAATATCT
>DVZL01003837.1:0-13545 GCA_018236625.1 Lasaia peninsularis
ACAAGAAAAACATTGTAAATTATGTCAAATATAATTTCAAAAAAATGTGATGTACTAACCAAACACCGAGCAAAGCTTGGTCATCCAGGCACTTTTCTTTATATCCAACATAATCAAAAAAGTCTTAAGCGTCATGTCTGGAATAATACCCGAATGTATTGAATTCTAAGAACAAAAGCTTTTTTACTTTCTTTAAACCTTATAAAAATAGCAGTAGTGAATGCACTACGTGTGGGTGAGGTTTCGTATTAATATGGTTATCAAGGAATGTTAGAGAATAAATATGGCGAAGTATCGACACCAGTAGGCGTCTGTGGGCTGGTAATCATTATGATTGCCATTACAAAACGAGACAGGACCACCGGTATGAAGTATATAGGTATGGTTATGATATTATGTAAAACTCGCATACTATATACATATTGTATATGTGTATATTGAGTTTGAGACTTAAGTGGCTACGGTAGAACCTCCGAGGTCTAGTAGTTAGCGCATCAGACTTCTATTTCGTTTGTCCAGCATCGAATCCTTTTCAGGTTTCAGAGTTTATCTAACTTAAGTATATTATTTGCGTGTTCTTTGTTCGTAGTTCTGAAGAAAAATCGTGATAAAACCCGGATCCGTGTATTTTAATTCGACGAATATCTGGGATTAGGCCTAGTTATTCTTCTGGGTTGTAAAGGTCAGATCACAATCGCTTTGTGTAAAAACTGGCGCCTTTATCAAATCCCCTAGATTAGGTAGCCCATCCCGATGTAATCTGATATAGAAACGGGATAAGTCGAAGGACGAAAAAAATATTTTTTTTAAATGTAAAAAATTGATTTCATGAAAATCTGTTCAGTGGTTTTTGTGTGAAAGAATAACAAGCACGATCAAAAACTTTAGCATTAATAATATAACTAAGATAAGTACGTTAGAAAAGCACACTAACACCAAAAACATAATAAAATAATTATAAAAAGAGCGTTTCCATACAACAAACAATGTTTTGTTGACGTTGTTTACAGATACGGAACCGTTTCTTCGCAAGACCAACTCCCACTTGGCCGTTTTTAATAGGCTTCTGTTACTCTAATACAGACAGATATCCATATAAGATCTTATTAGATCTAAATAAACACGTCTCGGATATGACCTCACCGTCCGTATTTGTCGCGCACGCTTCCTACATCTAATGAAATCTATTTATAGGATTTAGTAATTTGTACTACTTAATAATAGTTCTTATATTCAACTAGCTGTGCCTTTGACTTCATCCGCGTTTTTATTTATTTATTTTATACATTTCTATAGTAAAATTCTATATAACATTAGCTGTCTGCCAGTGAAAGTCCTTTAAAAATCGGTCCAGCCGTTTAAGAGATTAACGGGTTCAAGCAGACAGACAGACACAAATTCTAAAAAATACTGTTTTGGTATATGTACCTTGTAAACATATATGTATAATTGTAAGGCTGGCGTATGACATAAGACTGCCTCTGACAAAGCCGAGTTTTACAGCGGTAATGGGACTACTATGAATTTTAGACTAATAAAGTTTTGATCAAGCTGCCTAATTGCTTTCCGATGTTATATCAAGTTTTTTATAGTAAGGAAGGGAAACAAGCAGACACTCCCTAATGGTAACAAATAAGCATAGCCTATAGATGCTAATGCATCGAGTTTGAGATCTTAACAAAACAATGGAAAGTACTATGAACAGGAATAGGTAAGAGATTTGTCGCAAAACTCTTATTACCAAGTATATACTTTAAGAACACCCTATTTCTATAAATAGGTCGGCTTACAATATATTCATTAGACTGTAGCCTCTTCTTGCTTTCAGATATATATAACTTCGCAATTGCCGAGTATTTTTAAAGAGCTGCCTACACGTAGAACTTTAAGACCCAGGGTTCAATTATATTGACCCTACAAATGAGGGTCAAGGTTCCTATGGAGTAATGAAGGTGTGACGCGGTTGTAGTCTACATAATACAAGGATCATATATCAAGTAATAATAATAAAAAGACTACGCACTTAGACGTAAGAGAAACTTTAAAATTTTGGGATTGGTTGATAGTGGTAATTCCTCTGCATGTTAACTAAACTTAACTTATAACCTCTGATCAACGTACAAACTTATACCACGGTTTTACTCGCAGTTTATTAATGGTGATTGATGTGGTAGTAAAATAATATAGCATTCATAACAAGGCAGGAGTCGGACTCATCGGTATATAAATTTGCAGTAAAAAATACACAGGTCAATTAAAAAAAATACAAAAAACAGAAAAGTGCGGGCTCGATCATAAAGGTTTCCGTACCGTATTAATTATCTATAAAAGGCAAATATATGTATATAAATTTACAAACTTTTTAATAATTAAAAACTTTTATAAACTTTAATATTTGTTAATATAGCGCCAACAGAAATAGGTAATCTGTAAAAATTTGAACTGTTTAGCTGTTCACACACATGTTCACAGTTCATGAGATACAGTCTGGTGACAGACAGACAGACAGTGGAGTCTTAATACAACGCGGTGCAAAGATTAACGAGCCTTACCGATGAGCCATGAAACCGCAAGTTCGTAATCTGTCAGGAACTTAAGCCCTTTGGTTAAACAAAAATGACCATAATTAGGCAAAGCGATGGCCGAAAACAATCGGCATCTTTGTGAAGGGCCTCACATCTAATTTACAATTCAGGAATGTCATCTAACATCATTTACAAATATTCGAATTTGTAATCACATGACGTAACTCGATGTAACCTAACTACGTAGGTGAGGCAGGTACTACAGTAGCGTATTACTGCAAATGTCCCCATTTATTCCCACAAATATCGATATATATCGTATCCATATTTTTCAAATGTATCGATAAATATCGGTTGAAAAATATCGATATTTCGATATATCGACATTTTCTGCGCAATAAGCGATTACCTTTTTTTAAGCGATCGATTACCTATAAAAACTGTTAAAATAACCATACATTTTTGAAGCAACGAAACTAAACTCATACAACCTGCTGCCTTCTTACTCTTTTAAAAAAAATAACAATTTTGATACGATTTTGATATCTGAAAATAATTATCGATAGTTGATATATCGCAGGAAAAAATATCGTTGATTTATAATATCGATACTTTTCGGAATTACGATATTTTGATATATCGATATTTTTTGCCCAAGCCTATATAGGCCTATACAGGTACTTAATGTGCTTGTAATAAGAATACCTATACAATTAAAAGTTGGTTTTTGAGTAAAAATAAATAAATATCGTCAACCTCATACTTCTGAAGGAATTGGCAGAGGTATATATGCACCCACGATTAGCCCCGAAAATATTAGGCCACGTGACAGGAGGCAAGTCAAAATTCAACCTCGGGCAATGTTAGTCAGGTTAAATGGCACTAACTGATTTAAACTTAAAGTAAGAATAACTACTTCTTATCCGGGTTTCATAAAATTATAATTTGTAGCGACATCTATTACATGGATCTTGAATAAAATAATTTTTGCGTACATCTATTACTGGTGTTTATATTAAATCACTTTCGCTGCGTGGGAAACATTTATTATATTCCGTATTTTTATATTGTTATAGCGGCAATAAAAATACATCATAATATGTGAAAATGTCAACTATGACGGTTTATGAGATACAGCCTGGTGACTGACAAAAAGACAGACAGACGGACATCATGGAAAAGGGCTCCGTTTTTGCCCTTAATATTTAAAGGGGGTTCCAATACAAGAAACGTGATTTTTTGTAGTTTTTACAGATAACGGTAAGGAACCCTTTGTGCGCGAGCCGGGTCGCACTTGGCCGTTTTTCAACAAAACTATTTGTAGATATGATATACAACGTTCAAGAATGCGTAACAAGGTTATTAATAAACACCTATACCAATTTTACTGTTAATTAATTAAACAATAAGAAACAAAACATAATATTATAGCATTGAAAATAATTACTCTGGTATGTATGATTGTAGAATGATTAAATTTAAACTAATAATTTCTTGTAACTTTGCTCTCACTCTATACATTTTTTTAATTATATTGCTAACTAGCTGCGCCCGCAACTTCGTCCGCCTTTTTATTTATTTTGTACATTCCTAAAATAAAAATAGCCCAAGCCGTTCCTTATTACTTTAGCTGTCTGCCAGTGAAAGTCACGTCAAAAACGGTCCAGCTATCACTGTTCATGAGATACAGTCTGGTGACAGAAAGACAGAACTCTAAAAAGATCCTGTATCGCGAGAGCGTGTCTTTAATACTTGTAAAAATTCAAAGAGAAGAACTTACGATTTCAAAATAACATTAATGTTTAAAACAACGTATAACAGCGTAGATAAGCACGCATTGTATATAAAGTGAGTCATCGAAATACTACATAACATTTTAACATTGAAACCATAACAGATAAAGTGTATTTAATGAATCAAGAGTTATCTAAAAATTGTCTGCGAGTTTTTCCTTATCAATCCTTAATAAAATGAGATTAAAACAGCGCGAAGGATATCCTGACGATAAAGAGATATGCGCCGCTTATAGACACAGCATTCATCGACCAGTTTAATAGCTTTTAGCTATCACACATAAAAGATAAGAGGGAATAAGTGTCTGTATGTACGGGCGAGATATTGCAAAACTGTCTGCTCTCGCGTGGTGGGTAATCGTGTTGAAATTATCGGGCTTTAGTTCGTTTTAGGGTTCCGTACTCAAAGGATAGAAACGTACGTAATTACCAAGACTGTCCATGTGTCTGTCTGTCTGTTACCAGGTTGTATGTCGTGCAGTGAGATAGGTAGACAGACATGTGAAATTTTCACAAATGATGTATTTCTGTTATCGCTATAACAACAAACAGTTAAAAATCATACAATAAATAAATTATACAGGGTGTTCTCATAAAATAAACGTGATTTTTTGCAGTTTTTATTGATTAGGGTACAGAAGTTTTTTAGTATATAATTAATTGGTAACTAACTAAGTTTACTCTTGCGTATTGAAGTTAATTATTATCCTCGCATATATTGTTATTTATTTCATACTTTTTATCTTCTAACGCTCGTTAACGTTATTTCACGCTCGAGGGGAACTAATTTTGAAAAATCCTTCCTTGGTGGCCTATGTCGTAATAATCATGCATAGTCCTTATGCGAAATTTTAAGTTTATAGCCCTAAGAGTTTAGTAGACGCCCTGGACTTTTAAGGGCCTTCTGTGGGTCGATACTCCATTACTTTTGCCTTTTACAATATAAAGTACACAAGATAAATATCGCAGCTTAGAATGAATGCAATTTGTGATAAATGAACAAGAGAATTTTTAATAATTATAGTGTTGAATACATCTTTATATTCTCTTTCGTGTTGCGTGTAAAACAATTGATTTTAATCAAATTTGTGGGTTAGCACAATTAGGCAATTAATACAAGTTAATTTATATTTATAATGAACTGTGTCCGCGACTTCATCCGCATTTTTATTTAAATTATTTATTTTATACATTTCTAAAAAAAATTAAAATAAAAGTAACCTAAGCCGTTCCTTATTGACATCAGGTGTCTACCAGCGAAAGTCCGTAAAAATCAGTTCAGCCGTTTCAGAGATACAAACAAACAGACGGACAGACAAACATGACATTATTATACACATTACATACATTTGTACATAGACACTCCAATTTTATTTATTTGTATATATGAAATTGAGTATCATGTACAGGAATTTTGAGTGAAGTCACTTTCATTCTAAGGGTGCGATTATATCTACAATTAATGTTTTTAACACTTAGTTAAATGAGCATTTTTCGTCGGAACTTTAAAATCTCAGATGTACAATACAATTCTCAGAATTACAAATCGGGGTAAAATAACCACATTTCTATACAACCTGATAGCTAGAAGCAAGTGAAGACACAAGGAGTTGCTAGTGTTTTAGAAAGCGGTATTGATTTCTAACGATCGTTGCCGTGGCATCATTACGTGACGCCGCTAATCATGTGGGACATAGACGATCAATTCGTCGCATTCCTTTTAATATTTCCTTCCTTCTTTTAAATTGATCTAGTTTTTATAGGATCTAGTTTTTATTGAAAACGGCCATTAGGGCTGTTTTCAATAACCTTCCTACATTTAGAGATAGGCTTACTAGAGTTTTGTTGCTAAGATATTTTTATTAATTATTGAAAAACAACAGTGGTTTCTCGATTCCTGATCTAAGATAGCCCTATCTCTTATCGTTGATACGTTATTGAAAACTGCCATAAGACAACAAAGGCAGAAAGTTGAATCGGTATTTCTTACGCAGCAGATTAAATTAATACTTAACAATTTATGTTGCAAATTCGATATATAAATAAAATAATTTAGGCAGCTTTTAAGACACGAGCATAGGGTAACTGGTTCACTTCCAACATAACCATTGGTGGTAGAGAGCTGTGCAGCAACTCGCCTGGGTAGGGATCAACCGCGTTACCTATTCCTACCGCCATAATGACATTGTCATGACTAGGTTTTTATGTCACTTGCTATACATGAATATGATTACAGGAGCACTAACTTTTAGGGAGTTTATGTTTATAAAGATATACAATGTAAAATATGCAGATCCTATGAAATTGAAACGACAATATATCTAAGATATCTTTGGGATAGGGAGACTAAATTTTTATATCAACAGATTACATATTGAAGCTGGTGTGTTAAACCTCTTATTAAGAAGTATGGCGGCTAACCTTTTTTTTTTAATTGGTACGCTACAATAATGAGTACTGATGATGTAGTGGCTAAATAGGTAAGGCCATTTCACATGATCATTTGCAGGATAATCTGACTGCGCTAGTCAAATCCCACCGACTAAGTTACTAGATATAACTAAATATCGTCACGCCCATATCCCCGAAAAGGTAGGCAGAAGATATGTACCCAAGATTAGCCGATGATATTAGGTTCCATTATGTAATAGGTGGCAAATTCGTAGTCATAACTATTGGGCACTAATTCCTGGTTTTCTCACGACGTTTTCCTTCATCGTAAGAACACTCAGAAAATTTACTTAAGTTAGAATAACTAATTGCACATGGAGGGGTTCAGGCTTGGACTATCGAAATGGCAGTCCGAAGTGCTAGTTGTTACTCGGCCAACAAGGCCACTAGATATAAATTCCAACTGAGTATTAAATCTAACCTAAACTTCTTGACTTGGCTACTAAGAATAATGTTAAATAAATAAGATATCACTACAAACACTTTATCAGGTAATGATCCAGTTAGCAGTTTTATCATTGGTGACTAACAGCAAACATTCTTGACTTGTGATTTCTTATCAATCAGTTATTACTTCCTTATCAACAAAATAATTATTACCAACACTTTAATAAAAAGTTAGTTTGAGTTTTAAATCATTCATACAAACTAACAACAAAATTCATGGACTTATGGTAACCATAAATAATTTATATTTTGTACATTTTAATTTGTTTTAGTATATTAAACAATTTTAAGGTGTATATTTTTTGTAATGTAGTGTAACATGCTGATTAGCATTATTGTAATGATCAGACTATTGTACTTTGTAACATTATGTTTAAATGTATTAATATGCATGATTAGTAAAACAAAAGGCTGTTGAGTTTCTTTTGTCAGATCTTTAATCTGGGGTTATGATAAGATCGGCTTCAGATGTTTTGAGTTTTACAACAATTTAAAGATAAATAAATATTTTCTCACACATAACCCTGAAAGTGGTAGGCAGAGGTACATATTTACGCATCCACGACTATCTGACAAACAACATAGCTTTATAATTTGGTATAAATCCAATAAACTGGTTAATATTATAAATGCTTTTTAATAACAAATTGTTTATGGTTATAAGTTTCTATTGCACTAAATAAAGGGATAATTTCTGAAGTTTGTAGTCTAATAGTTGCTTCTTAGATAGCATAATATAAGCAAATATAAGAAAGAAATGAAATTTATCTAACTCTGCCTGTTAAGAGGAATAAACAATGTATTTAAATTGTTGAATTATTATTTTACTCACGCAGTCAGACAGATTTCTTCAGATCATCCCTCAGGGTGTGAAAGATAAGAAAGAATTTTAATACTGGCTATGGCAGTAAGGAAAACACTATTAAGTGGAGTGAATAGAAAATTATATTTAGAGATTGTGGGTTTTAGCCAATGATGTGATCATACATAAAAATCAGGGATGTTATGCAACTTAAATTCTGATAAGTCGGAATTTCCAAATGTCATTAGGTAAACCTTCAGTATCCAAACTTTTAAATTGGAGGTTTGTTATCAAAGGTAAACTGAAAGATAGAGATATCCAGCTCTGTCAATCAGAGAATTTAATTAAAATTTTTAAACCTACAATGAAATATATATTTTCTATTTATTATCAATTAGTTACTACAAATTTTTTCTTTATAATTAAATATAACAAAATAAGATCAATACAGAGAAAAATTGATTTCATTTGTTTTCTGTTAAAATTGTAGTATGAAACATAGCTATTTTTATTTTCATTATCTGTGTAGATTTATTATTTTTAAATTAAAATTTAAATAGTTTACCGAATAGTGTTTGTATTAGTGCTCAAATAAAACATCTCTCATCTAACACCACATCCATTACCTGACATTGTCTCTGACTTTCATAACTCAATTTTAAAAACTCCAACTCCATCTTTGGTTCCAATAAAATTACCTGTTACATCCCTGACAGACTTATGTTATGTATCAATACAACAACAATTTTAATAAATACTTACACTAGTTAATACAACTACTCTTAAGTTTATCACACAAATACATATGAATTGGAAATCAATCAACTTAAATAAATTAATTAAGTTTGCTGAACTTTTAGCACTGATGATGCAGTAAAACGCGAAACTGGTTGGCTATTTAAAAGATAAATTTCAATTATAAGTTATATCTAAAGAAGTACATGTAGTTCTCATTTAAAATATGAATCAATCAAACCACATTTTGTAGACTGTTGGTTGTTGGCTTTATGTGTTAGTACCAATTCTTTGAAAACCAAGTGAATTGAAGTTTTCCGATGCAACACAAGTATGGTTAACCCAAGTATAAAGCTTCCCTAGTAATATTACTTACTTACTTACTAGCAATTAGTGTTATTAATTTATAACAAGTCATTAATAAGCACATGAAACAATTAGCAAGAAAAACACAGCTTAGAGGAATAACAGAATTGACAATTTGTGAAAATATGTTTAAGTTTTTAGTTCAGATAACACCGAAATTACTTTGTGTATTCCCGTCACCATAACATTAATATTAAAAAAACAAACTAATTAACAATTATTGTTTTGGTATTGATTAATCTCAAATACTTAAGTTAAATTGTATTAAAAAAATGCAATTTGTATTTCATCTATGACTGTGACAAGAAAGTTCCTATTAGTAGCTTTTAAATCATAATATTATTATACTTGACAAATGTTTTAATAAAAAGATTTTTGTTTAGTATACACTACATTTATATTTATGTTAGGTTTTAGGTATTTGGTAAAATGTTTTTATACAAATAGCAAAAATACCAAATACCTAAAATAAGAAATTTAAGTAGAATCTAATTGATTTCATTGATTTTCTTTAATCATTACTATAAGTTATAACTTTACAAATATTACGTATCTCCTTTTCATATAGTCAAACTTTAATTATTTGCATTAATTATCATTTCTTATTAATATTTAATTCCATAACTAATGGTCGAAGTACCATTACTTATGGAAAACATCAAAAATTATATTTTTTATTTCAAGTAAGTATGCTATATCACGTATTTAGGAGACTGCGTAAAATCACCCACGGAACGGATTAACAATCCATCCATGGCGTAAATATACGTTCGTAGACGATGGACAGCACTGAGTACATCGTCAAGGTTAAACTAAATAAAATATTTAAATGACGGCCGAATAATTTTTAATACATTTTAAAATTTACACTACCAGATACTACGTCAAACATACTTGTGAAAAGATAGATGATGAAATTTAAGACGGTGATAAAAACAAATAAGCTGAACAGGTGATACAAGCAGATGTTTTATATTTGTTTATAAATTTTAAGTATTGCTTACCGATTGAGGGTCCCTTCGTTCTTTTTAAATAAACTTAATCCATACAAGAAGTAACACAGAATTTAAAAAAACACTCTGTTTTTAGTAAAATCCACATAAACACCACAGTTTGTATATTATTTACAAATAGTTCAGCGCGACAGAACGATTCCGAACATCAACATTGTGAAATTAAAATGCCATAAACAAAATAGATGTTTAGAGTTTGAACAATCAAACGAAAGCATCGATAGTCGATAGTTTTAGAAACATTATTTACATATTATTATGACAATATTTACTTTCAACTGCACAAACAATTCCTATAAAATTAAAGTTTCATGTTTTAGTCCAATAAAAATAAGTAGCAGCAACTATTTCAATAAAAAGAAGGTTAATTAATAGGGAATCAAAAAGATTATCGATATATTTTGTTCTATGGACAACATTCTCTTTGGATATAATGTTGCTAGCATAAACGTATTTACCAATTTAAAGGAAATTACAATAACTTGTACATTTCAGTTGTGTTTTAATAAACAGCTGAATTTGACTTATATAGGATTCTTTTATTAATTAGTATCAAACAGGCCTTTTAATTTGTATTTGCTTAAAATGTGTACGAAACATTATTGATTACCTAAGATACATTAAACATATTTTACTACAAATGCGAGTTCCCTTAATATTCCACAACATTACCATCTATCTGAATTAGATTAATGTTACAGATGCAGATGATTATGCAAAACTTGGCACTCTTATTCAATAATGGTCTCATTTTAAAGTATTGAGTGCGTATAAAAAAATAAACAGCATATTATTATATAAATACTAGCAAACCAAAGTACTAATTATATATTTTCCTATTTTATTTGGCGTGCCTCATACATATAATTAAATAATATTAGAAATAATATTGTTTATATTGTAATAAAATCAGTAGTATAGTTTATATATGCGGTAAAAATGTGTACGAATGCATATTTTCAAGGTATATTACTTAAAAGACCTTTGAGTTATATTGAACCATATTATGTTTTTTTATTTATTTAAACGACTTTAATTCAAAGAGGAATCGTTTGTTTATTCACTTATTTATTTTTTACTTAGGAGATATCACAATGAAAGTGAAATCGTTCGTTTTTGATTTTCATGTGTTTAAATGATTTGTAATATGTAGATGGGTTTCCTAATGGTAGCAAACAATACTATTTTGGTATATCATGATGGTAATAAAGCATTAAGAATATTTTTTGGGGGGATTCTATAACATTTTGGGTCAGTAAATTTATGTTATTCCTTGATTATAGCATTTTTTCAATTTGATTATTTTGGTTGATAAAAAAAACAACCACTGTTTCAATGGGAATCTGATGTCCTTTGGACTCGAAGTTTTTTTTGAGAAGATTTTATTCAAATGCAAGATGTGTATTTCTTCATTGCTTATCATCATCTTCACTGTGATATATTGCTTCATTGTACTCCTACTTCATTGTACTACGTAAGGTAATATTTTAAATTTGAGATACGAAGAATCGGGGAAAGGTAATTTTTAGCACTGCTAACATTGTACTTAAATTCGATTTTGATTTCTACCTCAGGCGCCCAGTTCGGAAATATGTTTGGAGGATTGTAGTTGGCTGTGTACAGAAATTTTTGTTTGTAAATCGCACGAATGAGCATTTACGTGGGCTGACCAAAACATTGCCTAATTTCTAAATGTAAATACATCTTTCTTGCCTTGTTTTTAAGACATAGTGATGGACAGTACATAAATCATTAATTTAAAATCGAAGAACTGTATTTATACGTTTTTTTAACTCGAAAAAGACAATTTTTGGTGCAGTATATATTGTATTAGAAATATGACAGCATCCACTATGATTGAACTGGAGTCCTGGATAATCTATCAGTGTGTTTTAAATGAATGCCATGTCTCCAACTCATGTAAGTACTTAAAATAGTTTATTATTTTCAATATAATTACACCGACTAAAAACATGGATCTTGGATTTCTATCTTTAGCTTCGCATAATTATAACGCGAAAGATTTAAATTTAATTTAAAATTATAATTAACTGCAGTGAAACTTAATGCAAATTATTTATTGGGGTGTTACTTGAATACATACTTATGTATCATTGTATTGTATTAATTTTTTAATTCGACATACCTACATACATGTTTGATTTAATCTTTACAAGTGAAATTTTAGAGATAATTATCTATTTTAATTTTTTGAAATCTATACCTAAATAAAAGGTGTTCAAAGCAATTTTTCATATTGTTACTAGGTACGTAAATTTTCACTATACATAAATTGATTCAAATTAAGATAATTGACTAACAGAATTTACAGTGAATTTAAATTTTAAACAATAAAATTATAGGTAATCTAGTTTGCGAATGAAGCGGTATAAATTAAATTCTTGTATTGGCATAAATTGACATAAAATTACCAGTAGGTACTATAATGTGGCTCCAGAAGAAAATGAAGCGAATCCCGAGCGTAATTTCTGCCGAAGCCAAATTATTAGGTACCTACCTACTAGTAATTTTGTACCAGTTTATTCCAAAAAACCTAACCCTATATTTTTCAATCAATCAATCAATTTGCCTTTTCCGCGAAAACAATTGTGGCTATTGTATTGTTTACATATTTGAAAAATCAAATGCGATTTTTGGTTTATTCCTAACATAGAGTTCAAGATAAACCTTATTTAACAATTTTATTTTTTCCATAAAAACATCGCATGCCATGTTTTTCAATTGAATTCTTCAGAATCTACCTTTCAATTGCACGATTTACTTATTACAATAACGATACTTGTTTTCTAAGTAGTTAGGTATACGGGATATGAGAATGGGGGTGAGGGATATAACTGTAAAAATGTCTGTTGTGGTTGCTTGCGTGTGTGAATATAAAGAAAATTAGATTTTAACAAACAATATCATATTATTTGATTATTTTCAAGTGAATACAGCAAAATATTCTGAGAACATATCGAACGATCATCGACCTCGTTGTTTCATTTTGGCGATCTAAATATGCAAAGCGTCATCTAGTGGTTGTTGTCATAGCGGAAACAGGGATACCTCATCTGAGAAAATGACAACTGTCTAGCTATCACAGTTTATGAGATACAGCTTGGTGACAGATAGACATATGAAGAGCAAAGTTTTAATAGGGTCATTTCGCCAGTTCGCGTCCATTTAGTGTAGTTGGTAAGTTTAAAGGAGAATATAAAAATGTTCCAGTAGTAATTTCAATGAAAAATTTATGTTAATGCATTCATTATATAGTCTACTATAGGGTTCGCTTTCAGTTTTTTTCGAAACTACTTGTGTTTTTTTTATAAATATACAAACTTCAAAAATACGTGTTTTACCCAGTTTGCGTCCAAAAAATCTAAATTGCGTCCACCTATCGACCATTTTGC
>DVZL01003838.1:0-13543 GCA_018236625.1 Lasaia peninsularis
TTGAGTTCTACAACTTTTCTATAGAAGTCAACCATACATCTCTAACCATTTAGGCAGCGTTCGCGAGAATCGTTAACATACGACAGTTTTTTCGTCGACTTACTCCACAATTTTCACATAAAAATTCTATCTATTTTCCGGGATAAAATATAGCCTATACGGATTCAGAAGAACCTCTCTAAGTAATGGTAAAAGAAATTTTGAAATCGGTCCAGTAGTTTTTGAGCTTATTCAATACAAACACACAAAAATACAAAGGTTTCCTCTTTTTAATATTAGTATAGATGAGTATCGTTATTTTGACATATTATTGCATATTCTGCGCAGGGTATTTCACTTTATATTGTTTTGTTTTGAAGACCAGGTTTAGCAAAAAGTTAATGGTTCAGCAGAATGGTTTTAATGCTTTATTGAACTGAATCAATTTAAAAAAAGAATATAAAATAGAATTATGAGTTGGCGTTAGTCTGAAGATATTATAATAGATACTGTGATTATAAGTGTTTGTCTGTATGTAATAAAAAGTAGGTAGGTACATAAACCATTTTTTTTGTATGTCCGTCTATCTGTCTGTTTGTACCCGCTAATATCTAAAACGACTGATTTTAACGGGATTTTCACTGGCAGACATCTGATGTAATAAGGAATAGCTTAGGCTACTTTTATTTTAAAATTTTACTTTGGAAATGTATAAAATAAAGTAATTAATGATGCGATCGAAATCCCGGGCGCAGCTTGTTTGATATGTAATACTAATATCAGTTTAGTTTCTGACAATGGAATTGCCACCATTATCTTGTCAAATATCAACAATAGAGACTAATTTTAGTCGGTATTAGAGTTTGAAATTAATTGGGACCTCTCATTGTTCGCAAGTAAATTATTCAGGGAATGTTATTCGGCAGTTAAGCAATATCAAGCAAACACTATTACGATGTTGGGGAATAGAATCGCCATTGTTCGGGGCGAGTTTATAAAGCTTTGCTGCCTTTGAAATGTAACACAAATTACAACAGTTTATTGGAAATTGGTCAAACCAGATCAATTGAATTCCTGAAGTTGTGTCTACTAATAACTTTTGAATATTTTATTCAAGGCATTTACAGTGCTGTACATTTACGTCTGCTGCCACTGATACACATACGAACATAAAACAGCTGTTCTCCGGTGCATTATTGCAATACGTTTTATGTACCGATGAGCCTGATACATATATTTATATACAAGACTAGCTGTGCTCGTGATTTTGTCTGCGTTTTTATTTAAATAATTTATTATATATATTTCTAAAAAGTTGTTTAAGCTATTTTTAAAATAAAAAACGCTCGTACTGTTTCACATATCACTTATAAATAGTCTACTTACTGGATTCGATTTTTACAGTATCATGACGATTTTGCTTTGTGGTCATTAATAATCTTAATTAGTCTCGACATAATCCAATCGAGAATTTCGGTATTCTAGTGGTACGCGCTTTGGACTTCCATATCGAAAGTCCAGATTGGAACTCGGCCATGTACCAATAAGTTTTTCTAACTTAAGTGCATTTTCTGAGTACTCTCAAATTGTGTAAGATATACCGAATAGGCGACAGACTTGCCACCTGTCACATCATGGAATCTAATATCGTCGGCTAATCGTGGGTGCACATGAACCTCTGCGTATCCTTTCGCAAATATGAGCGTGACCATATTCTTTTTTATTTACTTGTTTAAGTTGAGTTTGAGTTGTGTTTTTTTTAAGTACCTACACGACAAGATAGGTATTACGATTAAATAGACCTTAAACCCTGGAAATAAGTTTCATTTTTCGTTTGAAATTGATAGCTTCATTGGTTGTATTTATGGTTTAACGAAATCCGACTTGGCTAAAACGTTTTTTATTTGTGTTTTTATTATTGTGAGATAAGCGATAAAAGTTTAATCCGCTAACCCTGAGTTACTTAACAAAATAGACCCTTTTAAACTTTACTCGACGGTCATTGATTTACGTAAAACTCTAATCTGATCTGAAAAGCAATCTTTAATAAAACGGTATTAAAAACTTTTACCCGTTTAATTAATTTTTACTTTTTTGTATATGGATATTGTCTGTGACTCACGTAGTACATACGCCAGAGTCTAGACTGCAAAGTGTCACGATTCAGATATTCTTGCCTAGCTTCTTGATTATTCATCACTCTATTCATACAAACATGCCGGTTTCTCTTGACACCACCGTCGGATAATACCCGAGTTATTTGCTTACTCATACGTGAGCTAAGTTATTTCGCCTTACCCCTGAAAACATATTAATCCTGTAATGTTGTAAAAAAAAGCGATCATTCTCCAAGATCTAAGCTATTTTATTGCCAAAACTCATTAAAATCGGTTCAGCCATTTAGACATGAAATGGACCATACGTATTTTAGTACTTATAATATTTGACATTCATGACAGCAGAATAAGTTGGAACCTTTCTTTCGGAGATCAATTAAAAATATAATCCTATTTCTTTATAGAATAAGACAGCAGCGACAGCCGTTTGTACCAGTCTACCAGTTACTAATCCTCCACACCAGAACACTACCTAATACCTAATAAGCTGTAATGACATTTCATTACAGCTTATTAGGTATTATGATTATTAGGTAAGGCGATAGATTCCTACCCAGACGAGTTGCGGTACAGCTCTATACCACCAGTAGGCATGTTGACAGGGAATGTAGATGATAGAACTACTCAGGGCACTCTGACCAACATGGGGTAAACATATTTACACAGATGCTTAAGAAGAGTTAAAAGGGTTTTGCGAGTCCCTCAACCACAAAAAATACCTCCACCCATATCACCGATCGATGATGAACTACGGACATTATACTAATTATATTTTACTTAATTTTTTTTTTTTTCGTCCGCGGTTTCAGCCGTGTGAAATATTTACACAGACAACTTTCAAAGGTCAGACATTTTTTCGACTTATAATACTTATTGCGTAAAAACATACCGTCTTTTTAATGTAGTCGTTTAAAAAGTAGCCCATGTCCTTCCTCAAGGTCAAGTCTATCTCAGTACTAAATTTCATCAAAATCCGTTCAGTGGTTTAGGCGTGAAAGCGTAACAGACAGAGTTACTTTCGTATTTATAATATTAGTACGTATTGTTTCTTGATCTACCATTATTATTTATTTTTTCTGATGGTCCAAAGGTTAGCTAGTAGAGAATATTACACGCATTACGCACACCTTCTGTATTATATATTTGTATATGATGTACGAAAACATTAAATAAATAAATAATGTTTTTAAATCGATTTCAAACACAATACCATCGAATTAGAGAGAACAAATATCGATAAAACACTTAAGTAAGCGGAGGATCAAATACCTATTGTTGGGTAATCGAGTAGACCTTAACGACCTCTTTTATGTTCAGATCTGAAAGCAATAGGGTTTTTAATCCCTCACAAATTGGGCCTGGTTAAACATTTTGAAGATATTTAGAAATCATCAATATATCACATTTTAATGGACTCTGGTGAAAATTTATGGCGTCGGGATATGATTGTATTATTATGAGTATCTACTCGTAGAATAATCTAGTTAATTCTAGTTTCTATACATCTTATCCTAGGCACTTGGTGGAGCTTCACTGTAGACATAATTTGTAATTTTTACATTATTTTGGAAAAATATATTTACCATCTGTATGGTCTGATTTTGACGCTTGAGTTCATGGGTTGGGTGCCGGGTTGAATAACTTGTTCTATGAGTTTTTTTACTTTATCTGAAAAATAACGTTTCCAAAGATTGCATTTGTTTCCGATATGGCCACCAGTCACATCATGGGACTAATTATGAGTGCACAATTATGTAGCTCTGCCTATCGCTGGATATGGGCTGGATGAATTTTTTTGGTTTTTGTGATCATGGGGTTCATGAGGTCAAACAAATTTTTGAATTCAGGGGGTTTTTAATTATTTCCTCCTTTTTTAAATCACATTTTAACCGTAGTGGGTTTCTTCTAAGTTTTTAAATTTGCTTTTATGTTTTAAAGGTTGAATAAGTAATCAGTAATTTTGCGTAAGACACCTGTTGGCTTTCGCTGAATTTTGGTACCTAGTTATTTTGGAGGGTAAAATTTGATCTATATAAGTCTTATGTGTTTAAAAAATATCTAGACAACACTAGGTCTAATTATCTAGACGACACTACCAAGCTCGGACGCCCAGGTAGTAAAAAAGAAATATTAGTTAACATTAGAATCAAGTATACTGAAGTAAGTACAATAATACGTTCATTCATACATTTGATGTACTCCCTGTCGCCTTGACCCGTCTAGACCCAATTAAAATGCAGATGGAAGCATCGAAACGTCACTAACTTATCATGAATGAAAGTAATTTTAGTGACAAACCGGAAGAGCAAACTTCTGCAGAAGCTTCCTTGACATATTTCAGCCAGTTAACCAGTTCATGTTTTCGCCTAATTTATGTATGTATTCATACTTGGAAATAGTCATACATAAATTAGGTGAATACTTATTTAATGTTGTTTAATTTAAGTTTAAGCATTTTGTTTCCTTAATCCAACCTTACATCATAAGCGCGAAAGCTTTTAAGTGGGTATGGCTGGATGAATGTATGGATGACTCTTTCATGAAAAAACTACAGGATGAATTTATATCAAACTTTACGGTAAGATATCTTATACATGAGAATAACACATAGACTACTTTTTTAACTAACTACATCAAAAAGAGGGTATGTTTTTTCGAAATAAGTATTATAAATTGGAAAAATATCTCCGCCTGATATTTTCAGTCGGGCGAAGCGGCGGGGGAAAGCTGGTATTTTATATCATCTAACGCTCCCAAGTTTTACTACACCTACTGAAAGTCCAATAAGTAATGTAAAAATATATTTGCACTAGTTATAATAAGTAAAACTAATTTTAATCTTTTTTCATTCTTCATACTGCTGAAGATTGGAATCTATTTTCCAAAGCTGTATTTTTTATTACTTCAGCTATCTTCCAGTGAAAGTACTACCAAAATCACTGGATCACCGAATTGGCGGGTACAAACAGACAAACAGACTGATAGGCAATAGGCAAAAAAATAAAAATACTGTTTTTGAATATTATGTACTTACATACGTAAAAAGCGGTTATATTAATTTAACAAACAGTCAACGCATTTTTTTTATTTGTATAGATTTTAAAATATATAATAATATAAGTCGACGCATTAAATTTTCCCTGTGGCCAATTTTCCTGTAAAAATTTAAATGCCGGTAACTTTTGTGAAATACATTTAAGCGGCCATCGAATGCCAATCAAGTTCGGCTCTCGTTGCATTTTGTTACAAAATGGCCGCGTTTCATCAACTCGTCAATCACTGAAATATTATTCCGAAACATAAAATGTCACATACTTTTATGTCGGATTTTTATGTTCCGGTTTGGAGGTTCGGTAAATTAGCCGGTAGACTTGTACACTAACAGACCGACCACTAGATAACGACACAATATATTATTGTCTAGAGGCCACGGTTGTCACTGACCATCTGGAGTCCCGTGTGCTTATTTGCTTTTTTTCTCATATAAAAAAATATATAAAAATCTCGACAAGCACGAGGTTTCAATTAATAAAGTTTCATCAAAATTGGTTTAGATGAAAGACATTTTGTAGTAGAACAGGCGAACAGATAAAGTCCTTCTTTCACTTTCTCTAAAAAAAAGAGTAAAATTTCGAAAATTTGTTCAAAACGCAAACTCATCTTTCTGTTTGTTTATTACAGAATACTCGTAGTTTTAAGCCTCATAAAAGTCTCTGAAAAAATTAAAACTGATATAAGAGCCCTAATGCGGACTAGTTTTTTAAAAATAGCAACACTAACTAGCATTAACATTACACAATGCCAGTCCCTTCTCATTACACAATGAAGAAAAAATTCAAAAGGGAAGTCGTACTCAAAAAGACGACGCTAATCTACTTTCAGTAATAGGCTACACTTCGCTCCGAATTGCGAAGTTGGAAATTAAATTTTCATTTATGATTTTACAACAAAATTGTAGTTTTTATTTAACGCCCACGCGATATTCGACACTACATCTATCACCACAAGGTACACAAGTTAAAGAAATCCTACATCCCGATATTAGAGTTTCTAGCTATGTTCGTATGTTCTTAGCATATAGGTATACATTTTTTGCGCTTTAATAATTAGAGATGGTAGTTAGGCAACATATTTTAAAAGAAGCAAAGGCATGTCTTGGAGACGGTTACGCCGAAGCTGATGTGTATCGCGCAAAGACAGAAATAAGAAGCATATCCTAGAAAAATTAAGACTGCGAAGATAAAAACATGTAAAATAAATATTGTCACTTCCATATTACAGAAGAGTGTAGGCAGAGGTGTGGTATATACTTATGCACACACAATTAGCCGAAGATATTAGGTTCCATGATGACAGGTGACAAGTCCCTCGCCATATTGGACACAAATTCCAATCATAGTTGTGATTTTCAGATAAACAAAAAAACTAAACCTAAAACAACTAAACAAACCCGGTAAACGAACCCTAGACCTTGTCCGTAACATTCAGACACAAATTACACCCGACCACAGAGGCATATAGATATTTTTATTTAAAAAGGGTAATCCATAAAAACACTGACATAACATCAAAGGAACAACAAGCAACCGTACGATGTACATGATAAAATAGAAAAGCAAAATCTGAGTAAGGTACCTAATTAAATGTGTACTTATGCGTGATATGTGCTTTTGTGTGTGCTTGTGCGTGATGTGTGCTTTCGTGTGTGCATTCATGCGTACGTGCGTTCGTCCGTGCGTGCAGGTGCAGGTGTAGGTATAGACTCTTCCACACATTATTTGAATTATACTAATGTTCTTAAGATTGGGATTGTGTTGTTCGTGCGATCAAATAAATAAGTTCTTCTGCTTGATAGTCTTAATACAGTTTAGTATCTTGGCATAGATGGGTGTTGGAATGGAACTTGAAGAATCTTGCCACCTGTGACATCGCAGGACCTATATCGTCGGCTAGTGCTTACCCCGTCAGGGATATAAGCATGGTCATATCTATTTATTTTTGAAAGTTCTGGAACATTTCCACTGCTTAATAATTAAATTTTCCAATTACAAATTAGTTCTAATTAAATATAAAGTGAAATTTCTTAAGCAATCTCATAATAGTTCGTCTTGAAAAGATTATATTACAAAAACTGTCTCGAAGTTTATGAAGACGCTACAAAAGTTTTTAAATTGCTGTCACTTTACGGAAGTATTATGAACGCAAGTTGTTCCCAAACTAATTTAGATCTGTTTTTACAAAGTTGTTAAAGTTAAAAATACGGTTTTTTCCCTATCAATATCAAATTTAATTTGTGGGAACACAAATACTCGGTGTTAGTTTCATGCTGATCACGATAAAATCAATACATTTCCGTGTAAACCCAACTGTCTGTATGTCTGTCATCTGGTTATATCTTATAAACTGCGATGGCAAGAAAGTTGATTTTTTTCATATGATGTATTAGTATTAGTTCTATTGTACAAAAAATGCCTTATAATTTTTAACGGAGTAAAATACATATGCGGACGGGACTTCCGCACAGCAAACTTGAACTTTTTGCCGAGGTTTTTTAGAGGAGGGGATTCCAACCTTTAATAGTGCAAACAAAATATGGGAAGCAAGTACTAGAAGATGCCTGGTATACCAATTCGGAAAAAGAGCAGAATATCGGAACTATTTTAGAAAGAAAATCGGAATTGGTGTGTTAAAATTATGGTCAAGTCTGGAGAGTACTGTTTCAAAACTAAAGTCCTCTAGCTTTGTTCATATCGGGATTTTGCAGGTGTTGACCTATCTTTGTGAAATTGTGGATTTTCGTAGTTCGTAACCGCAGTGAGAAAATAAGGCTGGTTATTTATTGTGGTACTATGTGAATTTTTGGCAATTAGAAAGGCAAGGAGACGTACTTTATTGTTTGTTCACATAGCTTTCGGGTTGGAAGAAAAATTGCGAAGAAACTAAATAAAATATTTGAAACCCCTTAGGGTTTCCTTGATTACGTAAAGGATTGTCAGAGGAAATGAACCCTAGCTTCAAATTTAATGCACTGTGATAAAATTAAACATCATTATGTATTTATGTTTATCCAAAATATTACGTAACAATGTGAATGATGAAAATTAATCATTCAATACCTGTCGCTCTACGATGATTGGTAATGACCAATTGTTTTTGTATTTCAATGAGTATTTCAAAAATAAGAGTCATCAAATGTAATAGTAATGGCACATTAAAACGTGAATTGAATGATCGATGACACTAACTAGACTAGGCCAGGCGGAGACCATAAACCTACCTCTTAGAGTATAATAGGCAGTAGTCACATCGGTGAAGCCGTGTGTGAAAAGTTAGTTATTTTATACATTTTTAAAATAAAATTCTAAAAAACGAGCCTAAGCTACTCCTTATAACATCAACTGTCTGTCAGTGAAAAACCCGTCAAAATCGTACTAGCCGTTTTAGAGATTATCGCGTATAAACAGACAGACAAAAATTCTAAAAAATACTTTTTTGGTATATGTACCTAGTAAACATACATATGACTTTAGTAAAAAGCGGTTATTAAATATTACATACAGACACTCCAATTTCATTTATTTGTAGAAATAGGTAGAGGGGCATATGGGTACAAGTTTATAACTCATACAGAATTCACTTCAAAATATATCACAAAGTTATTCAGCAATTTTACGGATAGTTTGTGTTTAAAGTTACCCTGTCAGTAACCGTAATAATATTAGTGGCCAATCGGGTTCGCAGATGGCCGTAATACGATTATGTCGCTAAACGTTCCCGCGTCTAAACGTCCATTACTGGTTTTGTTAGCCATATAACTAAGTTATAACGCTTTTTATTTTTTAGATAATCTAAAATTATTTTTGCGTTGTTCCCAATATTTTCAGGTTTTATATTTTCACTAAATATTAAAAAAAACTCAATAAATTTCGTGAAATAAAATTTCCATAAAATTCAAAATTTGTATGAAAATTCATATAACATTTTTTTTATTTTTATCTTTTACAAACGTTAATTGATGAAAACTAAAAATAGAACCATTAAATTTTTTGAACTTATTTTGATTTACTATCGAATATAGCCCTAATTTTCAATCGAAAATTCACGCGTCAAAATAGAAGCTTCCTAAAAAAAGTTGGCGGGCTTTTTACTAGATATCTTCATATATTATACAATATTATTACGTAAAAGGCAGATATTTGTAAAAAGATTTTTCTAAATCCAACATAGATCTAAGTACAGTGATTCAACAAAGAAACAAAAATTCTTCATCTTTTTATATACCTAAGTATATAAGCTTTTGTAGGTATATAAGTATACTAGCGACCCGCCCCAGCTTTACAAGGGAATATTGTGAATACTATTGATATAAACTTTGCTCTGAAATCACTCTATCTATTGAAAATTCCGCATCGAAATCCGTTGCGTACTTAAAAGATTTAATCATATATAGGGACGGAAGCGGAAAGGGACTTTGTTTTATACTATGTACCTTCACGCCTATCACCTGTTCACACCCAAAGAAGGCAGATGTGTGCTAGTATATCCACGGCTCGTAAGTCCAGTAGATATACTAGAACATCCACGATTAGCCATGGTACTAGGCTATTTTATACTATGTAGTGATGTTAATTCCAAAAAGAATCTTCTTACTAAACTTCTTAAAAATATATAGTATCATAAAACTAAAGCAATTTGTCCTCCAACCATAAAATAACGCACTAACTCTCCCTCATGAGCGTATTTCCGCGCACAGTTTCAATAACAATTTGATATTTATAGCGGTTGTGGCGTAAATAAAACTCAACCAATTTTCCATGGAATCGTTTTAAAAGTGAATGCTATCCAGCGCGCCCACGTAGAATATAAAGCCTTAATTGGATAAGTGGTTATCGTATAAACATTCAAATGTAAAAAATGCAAAGAAATAATCGATTCTTTTTGCCACCGTTATGGTTCATCTTTACAAATAAATAAAAATGAGTGTCTGGATAAAATGTTAAAATAATCGATACTAAAATTGCATTTTTTTAGAATTTTTGTTTATCTGTCTGTCTGTTTAAAGCAGCTAATCTCCAAAATGGATAGACTAAATTTGACGGGGCTTTCAATAGTAGAGAGCTGATTTAATAAGGAATGGCTTAGGCTACTTTTATAAAAAAAAATGTTTAGAAGTGTATAAAATGAAATAATTAAATAAAAACGTGGATAAAGTGGACCTTGGTCGGTATCCGACGTTAATACAAAAGGTTTCGATTAACGAGTAGGATAATTTGTTCTAGTCATTTCAGTTTAACTAAAAAAATAACTTTGTCCGATATTGGATTTGTGTACGATATCACGACGGATTTGCCACCTGTCATATTATGGGACCTAACACCATCGGCTAATTGAGAATCTGAGAATAATGATATTCATTTATTTTTATTTATATGCCTACTTATATATATCTGAAACCTCTTTATGATAATATGTTTATCTGTATAAGTACGAAAGAATCGTAACACTTGATGCTCGATACTATCTGCCTACTCCTGCCTACTAAATACTATGTCGTATAAAATGTTGACAGTTCATCTGTGACGAAAATTTTTAGTAGTTAAACTTTATTTGAATCCAAATTAAGATCGTAATAGATGTCGCTGGCGAGAATGTTTGCCTATTAAATCTATTTAATAATGTTCCGCAGGTGTCTGTTTACATGTCAGAATGCAGAGTACCTTACGTCACTTTCCCGCCTTCTAAGTAAAAAATACCATAAATATAGCTCTTAAAACATGAAAAAAGACAAACAAACAAACTTTCGTATCATATGAATTCATAAAACATTTTATCATTAAGCTAATTACAAAAAAAACTAACTATTAGAACTAAAGTGACACTCAAATACCTTGTCATAAAACTAAAGCAATCTTTCCTCCGACCATAAAATAACACACTAAGCGAACCCCGACATGAGCGACATGAGCGTATCGACACTCACGTACAGTTTCAATAAAAATTTGATATTTTATAGCGGTTTGACGTAAATGGAACTATCAAACCATTTCTCCGTGGTATTAACATGTGAAAGCTGCGAGGAGTGCGCTGCTGTAGACAGTTAATGAAATTCCCTGATAATGCATCCCAACAATTTCAAGAACAAGTATTAATTTATCACATCCTCACGCCAGTTTCCCTGCGGAGTAAGCAGAGAGTATCGAGTACCAAGTGTCACGATTCCTTGATACTTGCCTAACTTCCTCTACATTCATTAATTACTCTTATCATACGAACATACTGGTTTCGGGGACTCTTGAAACCACCTCCGAATAATACACGAGCAATTTGGTGGTGGAACGTCAACTTAGGTCTTCCTGGGTACCTATAGCCATACACATTCGCATTGTATATCTGTTTCGTCATCTTCCATTCTTTCCACGCGACTGAACCATCGGAGCCCTTTCTCATTTTTATTTCGACACTTTCTCAATCCCACTCTTCCTCTGATCTCATCGTTACATAACGAGGGTACGGATTACGTATATACAAGACTAGAACCTTAAAAATGTTGCTCACATTCTAATAAAGAAATCTATTGTAAAAAGATTTCTCAAAATTTAACCAACCACGGGGTGAAATATTATGGAAACTAAGTAAATAGTACCTAGAACTAAGTAAAAAAAATATTTCTGTAAGTAGTTATCAGTGTCGGAATTTGATGACCCTATCGCTCGATAGTTTAATAATTTATGTTATTCCACAAGTTTACTGACCCTGTGTTTTTGCCTATTTCTGCCACCTTGACGTCAGTGCTTGCCATTGTCGTCTTCTACGCTGTGGGTAGTAGATTTGCAAACGTGGTTTAAAATTGCAGCAATAAGATGGCGACACACTAGTAAGCACTGGTATTTATCTTGACCTAGTGACTTTAACCTCTTATCATCAGGAGAAGCGCTTCCTATAAAAAATATATTTTAGTTGACCTCAACTAACTGCTAATTTACTAAGTATAATATACCCGTGCAAAGCCGGGGCAGGTCTCTGGTATGAATTTAATTATGTTTTCATTTTAATTTGATTTTTTCTTGTTATTCATTATAAAGTACCTGCACGCCCATGATCCCCGATAAATATAATGTTTCATTATATTTATCAAGAAAAAGCCTTTTTATTTTTTTAAAGGATGATACGCTGGTAATTCTACTGCCTACTGCTAAAACAACAGACAGACAGTATGACATACATATTTGCCCCGTGTTGGTCCGGCCAACTGCCTTCGACCCAGACAGCTCGTATGAGGCGGGCATGGGGTATATTATCACCAACACCGTGACATTGACTAGGTCTTGCAACGACTCGCCCAGATAGTACCCCCGCCTTACCTATTCCTGCCACAATAGCGTCAGTGCTCGCCATTGCCGTGTTCTGATTTGGAGGGTAGAGTAGCCGGTAAACTTACTCACGCAAGAGGCTTATTTCCACCTTTGGTGTCTATAGGCGAAGTGCATTTTTTACCATCAGGAAATCCGTCTTCCTATTTGCCTTCCAATATCATAAAAGAAAAGACAGACAACAATTCTAAAAAATATTATTTGTATACATTCCTACATACCTACATATGTATTTATTAATGAGCGGTTATTTGAATATTACATACAGAAACTCCAGTATTATTTGTATAGATAAGGTAATTATTGATTTATCAGTGGTTACAGATAACGGACCAATAAAAGGTCACAGCACACATATCAACTCGGAAAGAGATCTCTGTACCGCCGAACCGAAATGCGGTGCGTGCTTAACTTGCAGCTCCCGCGCTTACGGTACGTCGTCCCCGCACTTTCGTCTCTCCGTACCCAAGCTCACGTCTCTTCGCTACACTTAACGTTTGAATTCAAACTGAGCCGTAAGCCCGTAGCCGTACCCGTCCGTACCCGTAGCCGAGTTGACGTACAGGCGCTGCTGATTCGCTTTGGTTTCGTGCATTCACTGGTTGACGGCGAGGTGAAAGGCGATATATGGTGACAATCCCTTTCCAAGTTGATATGTGTGCTGTGACCATAAGTCGGAATCTTATTAGCGAGAAAGGATCCGCAGATTGCGCTCATGTGCAGAGATAATGAAATTCCCGGATAATGCATTCGCACTATTAAATTTCTAGAACAAGGCTTTACTTCAAATACCTTTTGGTTGTCAAACCTCAGCTTAAACATAGCACTTTCTATGTTAACTTATAAACTACTACTAGTAACTGCGTTCTATACAAATTATTATAATTTAGTATTAGATTTATGTAAGAGCGTTGGTAGTGGTACGCACTTCGGACTTTCTTTTCGTTAGCCCAGATTTGATCCTCGACATGTAACAATGAGTTTTTATAAATACAGGTATATTTATTCTTGTATCTATTTAAGTATTTCTATGTATTAGTATCGTTGTCTAACACCCATAATACAAGCATATAATTT
>DVZL01003839.1:0-13539 GCA_018236625.1 Lasaia peninsularis
ACTTACGAGTCGTGGATATACTAGCACACCTCTGCCTACCTCTTCGGGGATAATAGGCGTGAAGGTACTTTTTATGAGATGAGATGGCAAGTCCGTCGTCGTATCACATATAATAAAACAAAGTCACATTCTCCTGTCTGTCCCTATGTTTGCTTAAATCTTTAAAACTACGCCATGGATTTCGATTCGGATGCTTTTAACAGATAGTGATTCAAGAAGAAGATAATTTTTAAGATTTCTTATGTAATGTCATATATAAGCGCATTTTTTGTTCTTACATAGCAAACGGTCGCATTGGTCAAATCCTACGAATAAGTCAAAATCCAGGTTTTATCCATTACTTTTTACTGTAAATAATAATGGCTTATTTGAGAGGCAATTTGAGGCAATACAGCATTAATCCTTATTTAATTATGTACCTTAAACACATTGTACATTTAATATAGATCAATATGGCCCTTCACAGCATGAGATTTGAATGAATATATTCGAAGATATTACAGATTTAATATGTAGGGAATCGTCATTAAATTACAGGCTATGTTTTCACCCGAGCGAAGCCAGGGCCAGGCATAAATTCAATCACAGACTTATACTTACTTATTTTAGATAAACTGAAAAAACTCAAAAGAATTTTGTACTACTGTTAAGTTTGTACGTAAAAAAACCTCTTCATTTTTGAAGTCGATTAACGATTAGCGTTTTATAGCATTGCCCGTAGATACGCCCAATTTAATAAAGCGTCGGCTTTTAGAAATATTATAACGTTGACACTTTAAGAGCTCCCCAGTAGCAGCTCGTGTAAACATAATTCCCGCGTTTATCTCAAAAAGTAACATCGGCCTCGGGGGTGAATCTATTCTTTCGATCATCTTGTTTGCCCATCGCACTTATACAAATTTACATGACAAGAGTCAAGAATGTGTATTTCTAAAAGACTTCGAAAAGAAAGAGGTTCATGACCAGGTAATGTTTTTGTAGTATGTGCGTTACGCAATAACTCCGTCAATTTCATGAGGGTTTTAATGATTCTTAACATTCCGATACAAAAATTTTTACCGCTTTTTACGAAAATTGCGCGGACGGAGGGGTATGAAATTTGGCAAACCTATTAGTCCATTGAAATGTTACAATTTAAGGGTCGAATATTGCATTTTTTAGAGGACGCTTTTTCATTTTTGGGATATGTGTGAGCATAACCTCAAGTTTGTGGGGTCGCCACCCTTATCCGGTCGCCATCTTGGGAAAAGGGTGTAAAAAAACTTTTTCACGACATCTCGAAATTATGAGTCTTACAAAAAATGTGTAAAGTCATAATTTGTAGCAAATTGTTTTGCCTACAAATATCTTTATATAACTTTTTCCCTAAATTAAAAATTAAAGAAGCTATAAGCAAAAAAGTGAGAATTTTTCACAATTTTTTTTTTCTTTATAACTTTTTTTATACATTTTACAAATAAATTACCTATAAAACGCTGTTACAGCGCTCCAAAGTTCATAAGAATCTAGTTGAAACGAAATGTATAACTTGATTTTTTTAAGTTGATATATACTATCGCTGACAGACAGACGGACGGACAGACAGAAAGAGTTACAATCTACATACACTAGCCTTATCAAGTTTCTATATCAGATAATATCTGTCTTATCTCATAAAAAAATTAAACCAGGCCCCAGCAGCGCAACAGATCTTCTTTCTTTTTTTATCAATAAACGGAAATAAAAAAAAAAAATCTAATTAGTATTTCTCGAAACCTTTACAGACAGACGTACAAGACTCGCTCAGTGGTTTAATTAAGGAAAAACTTCTCTCCCGCTAAGCATTAACTGATGTTATATTTGAATTCTGAGCCTTTCCGACGAACTCATATTTGCCTATGTTAATTTCTTTTGCAAATTTGTGAACCAAATTGAAATAATCATTGAAGTTCTCCAAGTGAATGGCTTCATATTATAATTCACAAAAGTTTTTCAAACAAATTTCTGAGAATAACTAATAATTATACTACAAACAATCTTAGTGGTAGCGCTTCGTACATATCGATAGTCCAGGTACGAACCCCGCTATATATCAATGAATTTTTCTAACTTATGTACATTTTCTAAGTACTCTTACGATGAAGAAAAACATCATGAGGCTTTGTGCCCGATATGGCGACGGACTTGCCACATCATGGGACCTAATACCGTCGGCTAATCGTGGGTGCATATGTACCTCTGCCTATCGTTTCGGGAATATGGGCGTAACGGCATTTATTTATTATTTTTGATTAAATCTAACGCGTCGCGTAATTCCAATCTATATGCAAATAAGTGCGTAGTTACGATTAAATTGTAAACTAATTTCAATTGAAAAAAATCCAATTGCAAACAAAAAATAATATTTGTAGGGTTGCAACTCAATGTAAAAAGCGGACCCAATCACTAAGGCTCAGTGTCTTTCTGACAGTCTGTCACTAGGCCGTTTTTTCTTGAACCGTGATAGTTTTTGTCTCTAACAACAAATACTAAAAACAAAACAAATAGTTATTTAAAGTTAAATGAATATTTAAATCAAGATTTTTTGCCGATTTTAAATTCAGTTTTTTTATTTATGTTAAACCACGAATAAATTTTTACAAAGTACTCCGGTTAATTTTTTTTATTTAATAGTGTGTACCCTCAATAAATTTTATATATGACAATAGATTAAACATTTTTTGGTTTATACTCGATATTAGTAACTACATGTTTACTTTGACGACGTAATATTGTAATTGGCGTTCGGTTTATAGTATTTATTCTTTATGAACAGTTTAATGTCCCTTACAATGTTTCTATTAAAACCGCTGCATGGCGTAAACTCACTCCGTGCGCAACGAGGTGCGTAATTACGCCAGAAATTCAATCCGCTTTAATTAAAAAGCCTTTATCCTCCTTCCCTTCCTTTCTAGACTTATAGACGTGAGAAAACCTGTAAAATAACTGCAATGTCTCAACAATCTAAAATAACAGCACCCGTCCGCTTTATAGCTAGAGTGAAAAGCTATTTCTAAGTAGGCATGTTCCGTCTTCGGCAGCATTAACACTTTACATCAAATGGGATGGCGATCTAATGCCTGCCTATTATAAAAATAAGCATGCTAAAACGTGGAAGTTTCACAAAGTGCCGACGGAATAAAATAAAAAACATTTATAGAATATCAAAATATGAATAAACACTAATAACATAGTTAATCTAATTTCTATATTTAAGATAGGTATATTTATAAACAAGCTATAAACTTTTCAGAATTTTTTAACAATATTATTTTAAGTCAACCAAATATGAATGCTTTGAAAACAAACTAGATGTATTATTGCATTGTTTGAAATTGTAATAGTAACATATTAAAAGAAATATCTCATCATTATGCATATCATATTTATACTCAGCTTTAAGTAGTTATCTAGCACCTAAATGCTGCTATTTCAAATGTTTAATAGTTCAAGAGACTGCTTACTATAGGAATTTATGACTACTAGATATTTAAGCCTGAATGTCTCGTTAAGGTGTCTTAACACATAAAAATAATAGAGACAAATAGACAAATGGAATCTTCAGAAACTACTTACAGGTAGATAATTATATACAGTGTATATTTACAACCAATTTTAACTTTAAACTATGCTACTATGCAAATCTTAAACAATCAACACACAGTTTATTATTACCAATCTACTAGTATGTTGGCGTTAATAATGCAACATTTCAGTACGGTAAAGATGTATTATTATGATGCAGATTTTTATTGTTATTTAATAGCAATTTAATTTAATAAGAACTTGACTTTCACAGTGAATAGGAAATTAACCAATCACTGTGAACTTGACTTTCTAATAATGAGTGATTTGATTGGTTAATGGACATGGAAGTGTTAGTCACAAATATTTAAGTAAGGGAGTTTCAAGAAGTTATAAAGTGGGAGTTTTAAACTTATATAAAACAAAAAAAATCTGATTTGCAAAATAACATAATATAAATGATAAGAAACAGCAAAAGATATCGACCAGCCTACTACATCATAATAACATTTGAAAATAAGCACAGTATTGTATAATACATCAACAAAATATGAAATAGTACAAAGATTTAATAGTAATTTCTATGAAATATCTAAACTTATGATTAACAAACTTCTACACCAGTTTTAAATATCAAGTAAACCATATTTTTTAATGACCTAAATTTTTTTTTAATTGTTGCAACACATATCAGTCTAACTACAAAACACAGGCCGCATTTTTCAATAATCCAAAATAAATAACTCATGAGGTGTAAAAATGAGTCAAATTTTTACTTTTATAATGCAATAAAACTTTTTATATAAATATGTAAAGGTAATTGTTATTTATCAATTATGAAATCAAATTATTGCATATATATGTGTTCAAGTATAGTATAGGCTTCGATGCATAAGGTCCCAGATTCGATCTGAAGTATGGCAACTTCTTATGAGGTTATTCAGTTTGTCAAAAAACATAATGTTGGGATGGAACTTGTGCCTGATACGCCCAGACTCATGGGGCCTAAAATTGTTATGTAATAGTGGGTGTATATTTTCCTCTGGGTGGGATATATATATGTATGAAAGTTGACAAATGCTAAACTAAGAGTAAGCAACAACAAACAAATTGTTTTAGTGATATTTCAAAAGACTAAACAAACTATCATAAAATATTTTAAGACCTCCTCTAAAGTGTTCACCGTATTATACACAAGACTTTAGACAGATTTTAATCCGTTTGGAATTGACAAAGTAGTCTCTTAACATACATTAAAAAAACGACTGACAAATTACTATCTCATAAATTGAACCTCCTTCTTCTTGATCTGAATAGTGTACGTTACTCAATTTTTTCCTCTGTAAATTTGCATTTAAAGCTTCAATGTGTAAATTTATATGTATAAATTTACTAAGTATCATGAATCATTATTCAGATTTAAATAATTCTTAATGTAATAATAATTACTCATTTAAACAATGCTTTTAGAATTATATGAAAGATTGTATAAATTAACATTTTTATAATAAGAGTTTTGATGTTTTAAACATTAATTAAAGATTGCCTACAGTTTTTCTCTCGTCAAGTTATCTAACTCTCTTAATGGATTTCCTATAAATTACGTCCGTATTTATTGCTTTACTAATGTTTTTGATTATATATAAAGTAAAAATATACTAAATTATTAAGATATTTTAATTAAAATACTGTTATATAAATAATACAGTTTTATTGTTGCCCTAGATGTCAACTAAGTATTGTAGCTGAACCTGCACATGTGCATTTTTTATTTTTTTCATTTTTTCACCTAAATAAATACATCATTCTGTATGTGTTGGTACCAATATTTCAGCAATTTTTTATTTTTATAATATATTAAATAAATATCCATAACATGATATGTATTTTGCAAATTTTTTAATTAACTAAATAACATTTTTGTTGTTTTCCTAAACAATACCAATATCATATAAGAAACTTGGCAGGTGCAACGACGGTATGTTTATGTAAAATATATATTTATATTAAATAATAGATAGCTAGATCAATTTATCGCCCCCGAAACTCCCTATATACAAAATTTCAAGAAAAATTGTTGCAGCCGTTTCCGAAATCGCTGATATATACAAGAATTAAATAAAGGTATTAGATATTTGTTGAATTTTCACAAGCTTTTATTAAACTGGTAATATCTGATTGAGTTGTAATGTAGTAAGTACAGTTAAATTGGATAGCAACGACATGGATTTCAAATTAAAGGGTATTTTGAGAAAAAATAAAATGACGTCACTCTACATCCAACATGGTGCCACACCCAAAATGGAAAAATAATTATATTTTCACGTTTATTATATTACTAACAATAATATGCTGAGGCTGGATATTATCACTACCTACAATAGAATGTAACATAAAATATAAATGTTAAGATATTGATATAAGATATGTTTTATTGATTGCTTACAAATAATACAGATAAAGTTTGATAACAGTACTCTGAACATGTTATCAAGTACTAATAATTTCAAGTTTTTTGCAAACAAGCACATCTTATAAAACCATCAAGTCCTTTTACTGTTTACCAAAAGGACATTGCTTAGGAACACAAAGGTAAAACGATAGTAAGACATACATTTTAACCTCTTAGTTTCTTTAGTAGGTAATCAAACCAGAAAATTTAATCATAAGACCTGATGCTTGGCAGCAACCATAATTGTAGCAATTTATCAATTGTATCAGATGACATGAAGCAGAACTCTACATGAAATATGTGCTGTGCTGCAACATGCCCGATTAGGGATCCACTACCTTACATATTCCTGCTGCCATAATGACATTATCATGTTCCGGTCTGGAGAATAAGGTAGCCGATAAACTTAAACATCAGACCTAACATCCTGGTCCCAGGACCTACAACATCTCGACACCAACAATTTATACTCGAATTCCAGGTAAGTTTTTTTATGTCCACGGGCTAAAAATGTGGTCCTCTATATGTAATAAAAAAATGGTGAAGAAAACCACATAAATAATTATTATTATAAACGCTAAGTAAAGGTATTTTTTAAAATCACTCAATTTAAATTACGCTAACTGTAATTATCTGAATGTGCGCGGGGAGAGTTCACAATCAAAACCTGTTCCATCCTCAATCTTATAGTTAAGCAGTTATATCCTTTGTCTTAATCAACCCTAATTTGAGCATAAGTAATTAAGGTATTTGGATATCTATAGCTATGGGAATAAAGTAAACTAG
Source organism: Lasaia peninsularis (assembly GCA_018236625.1). Classification (NCBI taxonomy): domain Eukaryota; kingdom Metazoa; phylum Arthropoda; class Insecta; order Lepidoptera; family Riodinidae; genus Lasaia; species Lasaia peninsularis. The sequence continues at coordinate 6,782 of DVZL01003839.1, forward strand.
GTTTTTATGGGATAAGGTAGCAAACTAGGAGATGGCTCTCGTAATGGTAAGAGACAAACAAGGTCTCTAGATACACCTACAAAAGTGCATTACTATTCTGTCGTAGGGGTGTTGGGCTTAATATTTAATATTGTAATGATTTCAAATAATAGTATCCAATGAGATATAGTTTTAATGTCCACTAATTATCCGTCTATATATTCATTACTCTATACATTTAAAATATCAAAGTGGATGTCATACAGTTAAGCACTTTGTTATTTAAAATGTAAGCATAATACTCTAAAAAGATTAATCTTAATATTACTGCAATCTCAATAGTAAAACTTTAAAATAGTTTGATATATAGGGCATAGGGTGCAGAGAAAAATTCATGTGTTAATATAATATTCTATCTAAACAGTATATTTTCTATGTGAGAGATGCAAATTCAACTTAATTTGGCTATGACTCAAATAACCAAGAAAATTGTTTTTTACTAGATTGGGTTATTCATAAACAATAAATTTCATAACCATTATCTTATGTAATTACAAATGGGTCCTAACAGGAAGGATAAATATTATCATCAACATAAACTTTATTAGGTTATAGAATGAAAGAGAACTACAAAAAGTTACTCATAGAGTATATAGAATAAGCGCATTAGAGGCTCAAATAAAACTTAATCATACGGAACAAGGATAAAAACATATGACAGGTGAATAATTAGTTGTATAGGTAAACAAATATTACATGAATATACTTACACAACCATGCCATAAGCTCCTTCGCCAATATATTGCAGGTTTTTGTATCTAGGGCCAACCTCAAACACTTGCCCACGGACAATTTCAGCGTTGGGATTAGTGCTAGCAGCTGCTGCAGCTTCAGCCATCGCGACACAAGCAATTAGATATCCACTTATCCACAGAAATGTTTACAGTAAGAATTTGTCACAGCTTCGGTATTTCTCACAAAACACGTATTTTATTCGCAGTAGTAAAGTTATTACCACAACAAATATGCAACAATAAACCAAAACAAATAAGTAAAACCGACCTACATTATCCACAAGCGAAGGAACTCGCTTATCATTCTTCACGAGCCCGATTCATTAGACACTCCCGAACGGCCACACTACCGTTACAAGAGTGACAAATTCTTTTGTCTTTGCCATGCTTGTCAGTTGTCTATGCATTTGTTAAATTTTATGTTGCACGCGTAAAAAGAGAAGAAGTAAAAGTTTGATAGTCTACTTATCGTTTTTTACATGCACAATATAAGAGACTTAACATAAAAACAAATGTAATATCTAACAGTTATCCTTCTAACAAAGAACAAAACGAACACAAAACCGACGACTTACGACAGACCAAATGTTTTGGAGGTTAAATTTAGCTACACTCCAATTTCCATAGAGCTGCTACAAGAACTAAACACTAATCAGAGACCAGCCCCCTTAGAACGTGCACTATCATCACAACGCGATCGTGTCATTTCGCGCGATTGAAAACCTAATACAAATTTTTGACTTTGACAATTCTAATCGCGTAAAACGACGCGATCACGTTGAGACGATAGTGCACGTTTTAAGGGGGCATTAGTTTTTCGACGAGGACTGGCCAACACTTTCCAGTTAAGATCAAACAAATTGTAGACTAGATAAAACTCGCTACAATAATTCAGTCTCTACAATCCTGACCAAATTCCTGAATCCTGACTAATTAATCAATACAGTCGAGGTTTTGTCCACCACTAGCTTACTAACCAAATATATTCTGTCTGTAAAAGATTCCTCTTTTAATACAATTTTGGACGTTTACAAAGACAAACTCCCGGACAATGTTAGAGATCTTAACGCAAGAATGTCGCCAAACCTTTAGATTCCTTTCAGAAGAATATTAAAAATCGTTACATTCTTTACAAAAAGAAAAAAGGTGGCGCTTACATCAATCTATACGAAAACTATCACTGGGACAGACTGCTTGGTTAGATGTTACCGTCTCAAGTGGCGTACTGGGGGGCTACAACGTGCATTATCGTCACGACGCAACCGCGTCGTTTGGCGCGATTAGAAATGTCAAATTCAAAAAACCTAGTACAATTGTTTGAGTTCGACATTTCAAATCGCGCGAAACGATGCGATCGCGTTGAGACGATAGTGTACGTGCTATTACTTTTAGCTTCATGGTGTGTTCTAACATTATTTGTGTACTTACAATTTACAACTAAATACATAAATTTCCTAAATGAAAGTCAAATATAAAATATTTAATTTAACATTCTCTGTATAAAATTTGTTTACTTATTACAAAAAAAACATACTAACAATAAATAGTTTTACTCTGGTTATACATTTTTCACAATTAAATTATCATTATAATTATGTGCAAAAACAACATAGGTAGGTAATTAGGTACCGATGGTAAATGTCAGACTTTTGAAGATTTCATAATTCAAATATCCTTATGTCAATTGTCAAATTTAATTCAAATGTCAAACATCAAATATATACCATCATTTTGTTTTTTTATCATAAATTATTTTTCATGTATTCATCAACAAATAATTGAACAACTCGAAGCTAACATATAATCTCAATCTTGTTGAATGTAATGTGAAATGTGAACATTAGTTTCGAATTATGCTCAGTGTTAGTTTACTTGCGTTTATCAAGGGATGTTAGCTGGATGTGTAGAAATTATCATCTCATGCAATTAATAAGACTTGAAATAAAGCATTAATCGATTTTGACCTCGTATGTTCGAAGATTGTGTGCTTATAGTGCAATTTGTCTAGGTATGTCTGTCTGGTCTGCCAGTACTGTCGCCAATAATCATCATTGCAGTCATACAAATAGTAGAAATAGCTACTCTAACACTTGGTGTCCAAAACTGACAAAGGTATGTTAGATCCTATTACTAACTTCGATATCACGTTAAATATACTGATACTTATAGCAGATCAAATTTGTAATGCAAAGATAACTGTCGAAATACTTTACCTACAGTATTATGATTTTTTAAATTGATGCTAAACACTATGCAAGTGTGTTTTTTCAATTAATAAATGTGATTGCATGTTTTGATTTTTGCCACCTTTTCATTTAATTATGTATCATCTCCACTTAATTGTATTATCTAAAAAAAAAAAATACTAGTAAAGGAATTTGGTCACTACAAACGTATTTATGTTTAGAGTTGCCTATAATTTTTCTGCTAACTATGCGGACCACTGAAATTTTTTTTATTTAGCTTCGTAGTAATTTTATGCACTTTTAATTTCAACTTTGTATGTATTTATATACAAAATAATTTATTTATAAATCATACTTTATAGAAAAGAGTGTGTTTCTATACTTTATATTAATTTATTTAATTTTGTTCGTATTAGAATTGATGACAGGTCTTTAAGAAGCCTAAACTTTGGCTGTCCTGAAGGTGAAACATCAAATCATCAATTCCTATCAAAAATGTGAGTTCACAATTGGTTAATGGGCTGGGGAAGGTTCACAATTAGTTTATAACACCAATTAACTATCATCATCACCATTACATCATTGTTGTATGTTAAACTTATACATTTCACCAGCTTTCTTATGTTCAAACTGCTATTAACATATATCATTGACAAAGTACAACTGAGTTCATACTTTCAAAAATTCTTAATCAGCTTTTATTTATGCGATAATTGTGTTAGATGCACATCATAAACACTATAAAACTGTAAACTGTGTGTAGCAACAAGTACTGTAGAAACAATAATGTTTAAAGTTGCAGTTGGTTGGTTGGTTTTATATAAAAATGAGCATATATTGTAATATATACAAAATTATCTATTTAATAAGTATTTCTAGTTCAAAAATCTTAATGGATCTAGATCAAAGCAACTGTAAAGGTCTTTAAAAAATATTTTGATTATAACATCTCAGTATTACATAAAAATACATAGAAAATACATAATTATATTTTTTTCATGCATTGTCAATTTCTTTGTCTTAACCTCATCCCATTACTATATTAGATGGTACTGGGATTGGAAAAAATAATGTATGTATATGTCTATATTTATTTATATTGGATGTTTTTTAAGAGCTGGAAAACTTAACTAGCTTTCTGCCCGTTTCTTTGCCCGCGTGAATTATTTTAATAACTAGAACTAGAACCAGCCAATAGATAAATTTTAAAGAGCACAATTTTTGCCAACTTATAATACTTATAGTGTAAAGACATACCTTTCTTTTAATGTACCTAGTCAGCTAAAAATTAGCCTTTGTGTCTTTGTCATGTATCTTACTATAAAGTTTCATTCAAATCCCTCCAGTAGTTTTTTGTGTTAAAGCAACACACATTCATACTTACATCCATTCTTAAAAACTTTCACATTTAGAATAAGATATAATAATAGAGATTATATTGATGTCATTTATAAAATATGGACTAATAATGCCATCAGTGTGTAAAATACACTTAACAGTCACTTAATGGATGTAGTAGCAGTTCAATGACAGTTTGAGGATTCTCAATGTATTACAAAACTAACAATAACTGGGCGAACTACTTGCTCACTAGAGCCTTTATGTCGACCATAAAATGGAATAACTTCTCTATGAAGTTTGTGAACATATTTATTTTTAAATTTCTACAATTTCTAAGTGTTGTTCTGGAGGTAAAAAATTCAGAATGATTTGCCTAATTTTAATCCTTAATTAGTAATTATATAGTACTCTTCGCATTTATAATATTAATTATAATTATAAATGCGAAAGTAACTCTAATGTCTGTCAGTCTGTTAGGCTTTCACGCCTAAATTATAAGTCGGAAAAATGTCTGCCCTTTGAAAGTTGCCTGTATTATTAAAATAATTAACGCGGGCGAAGCCGCGGGCGGACAGCTAGATCACCTTATACAAAAAACATCAAAATTTCTTATGCAGCTAAAAAACAGCAATTATTTGTATGTTGTGTATTTATGTAATATATGGGATATGGAAATGAGGAAATCAAAAGTCTTATTTACATTTATAAAATTTAAATTTAGTATAGAAGATAAGTGTTTAATATCTATACTTTTATTGTTGGAAATAACTTCACAAACACAAGAATATTAGAGATTAAATAATACTTTTGTTTTTTTTTAAATATTTACATAGGTTTACTGTTATGTTACATGATAAGTTGATTTGTTAGCTAAGAGGTAATTTAAAAAACAATTTTGAAATTCTACTTTTTTTATACATTTTACGTAAAAGTAATATATGTTATTTATTTATTGTGTTTTATTTTATTATATTTGAACCCAAATGTTTAAAAATACCAAAAAAAAAATATTATTATCTATAGTAATTGTATCACTAACATGGCTTACAAATGTAAAACCAGTTTGCCCCTGATAAGATCATGTTTTAACCAAACATCTTTGTAGAACGCACAGGAATAACATTTTGTACATTTGACATTGTTGATCCTTAGAGGTTATTAGTTTTAGTGTTTACAATCAAATTATGAAATTCATCGTTCATTCCAGGCCAATAGTTTATCCTAATTTAAACACTTTTTTCAACATGATATATTTAATCTTAGAGATTTAGAGTCTTTATTACTTCTTAAAATTAATAATCTGTTTAATTTTTTTTTTCAGCACAAGTGCGTTATGTCTGGTGAAACACCAATTCAAACAGGAGATGCCTTGCATACTCCAGCATATTTGTCATGGAGAAAGTTGCAACTCAGCCGAGCAAAGTTAAAAGCTTCCAGCAAAACTTCAGCATTACTTTCTGGATTTGCTATGGTACTTAATTATAATTATTCTTTTTATTATCTTTATTTCCGAAATAGCAATTTGTACCAGTACATTATTCATATAGGATTTTAATATTTATGTTTGTATAAAGCTTAAAAAAATATTTATAAAAATCCGTCAAGTATGAGTCGGAATAGTGCACGAAGGGTTCCATACCATTATCTATAAATCTGGCAAAATAATAAAATTGTTTGTTTTATGGAAGCACTGTTTAACTATATGTTTGTTTTATTCTGTCTCTAGTGTTTTTTTTATAGTGTCAAAAGAAATATATCATCTGTGAAAATTTCAACTGTGTAGCTATAACCATTATAGGTATCTAAAAAAACGGCAAATAATCACGTTTGTTGTAAGAGAGTACCCATTACATTTTTGTTTTATTCTGTTTTTAGTATTTCGTTGCTATAGCAGCAAAAGAAATACATCACTCTGTGAAAATTTCAACTGTCTAATTATCACGGTTTATGAGATACAATCTTCTAGAATCACTCTTTCTATTAAAATAAACAGCATCAAAATCTGTTAATTCGTTTTAAATATCTAAGCATACAAAGAGATAGACAGCGGAAAGCAACTTTGTTTTATGCTGTGTAGTGATGTACAAAACATCATATATTTAATGAATATAAAAGAGTGTTTGTATAGTAAAATATGTGTTTGACATATTGATATATAAACTTATTAATTATTTTACATCTCTCATGTTCGGTAAGTAGGTCCTTATTAGCCCCAAATGAGGCTTGTAAGTGACCGATTACCGCTCTAGGGTAATAATGTAACTAGAAAAGCTCTAGGGCGGTAAGTAATTTTAAAAAAGAACAAATCATTCTTTTAAAAAGTTCGCGTACATCTACTGGCAATGTACAAATAGGTTGCATCGCTATTCAGCCTCGTCTTGGTATGAGTATAATAGTCATCAATTTTAAATATCGAACGGCGTAGCTCAATTTCGTTCTTAAAAAAAATTAGCGAGTT
>DVZL01003840.1:0-13539 GCA_018236625.1 Lasaia peninsularis
GATCGAACCCGAGCCTCGCGGATAGTCGATGCGGATAGGCGTGTACGCTAGCCACTCGGCCAACGAGGCGGTCAAAACAATAAGTAATTACATATCTATTTTATTATATACAATATGATCTGTGAGGTTGAACCAATTTTAGGGTATTGCACTGACACGAATGAATGTAACGAATGTAAGAAATGCATATTGTTTTTAGACGTCAAAGAAATATTGGCGATATGAAGCGGGTATGTACTTCATGACAATCTAAAACTTCTTTTAACTCTACAGTCGTAGAACGCAGCCTAGTTCTCCCAAAAAATGCTTCGATCGCGAAGCAAAACGTGCATTGAGAGTGAATTGTATATCTTGCTTGATCGAGTACAGAATTTTCTAACATAAAAGAATAACATAAAAAAATCTTGAAATTTTGTGTCCACATAGAATTTTTTCTCTTTCTTTAAAATTTGTACGTAATACCGATTTTACTTTTATTTCTTTGGCATTTGCGTACAAATTAAGTTTAAAAAAACAGTAGACGGTTGTATTATGGCAATAATAATCAGCGATTATCTGCGCTTATTGTTGTAAATGCAGGCAGCCAGAATTAGTACGCCAATTGTATCAATTCAGGCGAGACGAAACTATCAAAAAGGACTAAAAACGTACTCTACGTTAAACATTTGTTCAAGAACAAGGGCCCTCTATTACCAGTGCAAACGTATAAAACAAAACTCACATCCAGGCTCCCGTCAGCTAATTGCATCACGTTGATATGAAACGTTTTGAAAATCAAGAAAATGTAGAAAAAGCTATTCCGGAGGCGCACGGACCGTGTGGTACAGTTATTGAGTTAGTGTCTGCGTCCGGCGCATTGCAGTCTTTACACAACTCATGACTCATGCCGTGGCACAAATTAAAATGGCGTATGCCTTTTTAATAAATGTTTTAATATATTCACACAAGCTGAGCTGTGAGTTAGTGATGGAAATTTAATGGATTAATAAATGAATACGTTAGCGACTGAACACATTTGAACTCACTTATAAATTTTGTAAAAAATATTGTTTTCTATATACAGCACTTAGTATAAACTGGTGTATGATTCTTTAATAAATGTGTTATTAGTTATAATACCTAGTTTCGAGTTAATGATGAACATTAATAAGGAAATGTTAATGGACTTATTAATGTATTAGCGAATGAATATTTAATAACTCAATATTAAACTATTATATTCTATATGCGGCACTCAACTTATAATTCACTAGCTTTTCACCCGCAGCTTCGCCCGCGTAAATTATTTTAATAACATAGATTACTTTCAAAGAGCAGACATTTTTCTGACTTATAATGCTTATTGCGTAAAACATACCCTCTATTTAATATAATTGCTTAAAATTAGCCTATGTGTTATTCTCATATATTAACTGTCTCACTGTAAACTTGCATCCAAATCTTTCTATTGGTATTAAAGAGTGACAAATATCCATATATCACATTCACACACCAATCCATACCTACTAACTTTCGCGTTTATAATATTAATAGGATATTGAGATCCAAAAAACTGATGCTTTCTTTAAATCTAATATTAATGTATTTATAAAAGAATATGTTAGCTAATGAATGATAAGGTATTCAATTCAATTGAATACTCACTCACACAAATATTCAGTAAAATATTATTTTCTATATATGGCACTCAACTTATAAGCCATGTCGTGGCACAAATTAAAATTATGTATGCCTTTTTAATATATGTTTTATAAAAATATTCACACAAGCCAAGTTGTAAGTTAGCTATGAACATACTAGATTTTAGAATTACTCGTTTCAAATGACTGAACCGGGTCAAACACTCATTTGTTTTTATATTTAAAATGATTAAAACTTTAACTCCTTTTGACCTATTTTATAGTCGTATTATATTAGCTGCAAGCATATTTAAAATGTTTATAAATAAATTTATATATAAATAATATAGCAAAAAGACACTCGTACCTTTTACTCTCTAATGAATACATTGGAAAATATTTTTGTTTATTTGCGTTTGGTATTATTTGTCGCAAACATATCAGGCTATTCTTTTATTATATTATATTGTATGTAAGTAGGAAGTAGTTTCTAAGTGAATGGTCAATAGTTTTTAAGTGAATAGCAGGTATTTCTTAATTAAATTGCTATGAAACGATGTTTTATTCATCTATTAACGACAATATAACTCGAAAAACAAAGTAAACGTATAAAACAAAACTCACATCCAGGCTCCCGTCCGCTAATAGAATCACGTTGACATGGAATGTTTTTAAAATTAAGAAAATGTAGAAAAAGCTATTCCGGAGGCGCACGGACCGTGTGGTACAGTTATTGAGTTAGTGTCTGCGTCCGGTGTATTGCAGTCTTTACACAACTCATGACTAATGCCGTGGCACAAATTAAAATGGCAATTAAATGATGTGGTACAGTTATTGAATTAGGCCGAGCGCATACACACAACTGTTACATCGACTAAACTGTTTCGCCAAGTTTTATACTTTTCGTGATTTCCACTCAATCAAATAGTTTAGTTGATGGCAGTGCGCATACAATCGATTTGTTTATCTCCTCAAATTGATCAACGTTCGAGTCACGGTGTTTCAAACAATGTCAATTAACAAGATAGTTTTAGTTTGTGCTTTCCTTTATAGAAATTTTAAGAGAGATAAAGAAGAAGATACTGTGCACATCCTGTACTTAGTGATAGATTATCTAGTGGAATATTTTATTTGTTACATTCTAAGTTAAAAGAGTACCCAGACAAGTTTTTAAATATTAGGTATAGAATGAGAGAAGAAACCTTTAATAAAATAATTTCATTCTATCACGAGACTTCGACTAAACAGTCGCAGATCGACTGTTTAGTCGAAGGTTTGCGCACATCAATACAATGCAATACAAATTGAGCGCTTGGTCGATAGCTGTCCAACTTTTATATCAAAAGCAAATCGATAAAGCTTTTTGACTTTTTTGTCGAGCAACTATCGAGTTGATAGTATGTGCGCTCTAATATATTCTCTTAAACATTATATGTTACATAACAAAACAGTTGTTCAACTAAAAGTTGTATGTATGCGCTAGCCCTTAGTGTCTGTCCGGCGCACTGCAGTCTTTACACAACTCATGACTCATGCCGTGCCACAAATTAAAATGGCGTATCCCTTTTTAATAAAGTTTTGATAAAATTTATTCACACAGTTTTTTCGTAGTTTATTAAGACTAAGTAATATTTTATCCCTTCAAATTTATAAACACGGAAGCGTGTATATTTATAAAATGTATTCGCTTAGATACGGCCCTTGTCAAACGATGCCGCTATGAAGACAAAGAGACCGCGCGCTTCCTTCGCTACTGTGTGTACTGACACCATCTAAACGAATAGACATTATGCATCTTTCGTTTTTAGTTTAAGCGGGCGAACAGATATTATTTAGTTGAAGAATATAAGATATAAGTTGAAGAAGTTATTTGTATAGACTATGACTACAAAGTATTTATTTATTTGATTCTTTATTGTACACAGAACAATTATAAAAAGTGCTGTCGGTATTTCACTATATCTATTTCAGTTAAAACAATACTATTTTTGAAACTAACGCTTCCCATACTAACCTAACTAATTTTCGTCCGCGGCTTTACCCGTATTAATTATATCAAAGCGAAAATGTTTCCCAATTTATAATGCTTATTGCGCAAAAACATACCCTACTTTTTTAATTGAGTATGTTAACCTATGTGTGATTCTGATGTAAAAGCTATCTCACTGTCTTTACAGTTTCATACAAATCCGTCCAATAGTTTTTGCGTGAAAGAGCAACAAGCAAACAAACTTTCTCATTTATATTTTTTATAAGATTGTACTAAAAGTGGACTACTAAGAGAAATCCCGCTCGTGACCACTAAACAAATAAGTAGATTCACTCATTTAGACCCGATCTCAATTAAAACAAGTCTAATATTTATGTCAAACAATATAGTTAATAACTTGAGTCAATCAGTTACAATCCCTTCAATGTACTCATCAATTAGGCCAATTTAATTTAAAAATGAGTAACCTCGTAATAAAGTAAATCTGTATTGAAAGGGCCATCGGAACGTTATAAACTTTACGGCTATTCAAAGTCATCCCCTGACCTTATTCCCCATTCAATATACCAAAACGCGACAGATGCGAGAATAAAAATACTACCCTCATTTACATTACGACATTCGTTTAATGCCGGACTGTAGGGGCATAATCCGCTAATGTCCAAATTTGAATACAAGTAAAATATCATATCCCGAAGTACAAACAAATATGAACCATATCAATATGGTAATTGGAAGCAAATTTGCTTAAAGAAATATTACAGGTACCCTCATTTTATTACAGGAAAATACCATTTCCTGCCTTGCAATAAGGTTTAATTTCGCAAGTGTTTTAACTTGGGTAGTAATTATTGAAGTTGCTTATATTACTTAGTGGAATGCGATATGTAATTTTCGAAATTAGTTTAATAGGTCCATGAATATTCATGGCGGCGTCAACTTATTAAGGTACTACATTTTTATAATACTTGTACCAATATGAGCGTAAAATACACAATGATGCCGATTCTGATGCACACCGTAAAAACTAATTTCCAATGAAAAAAATAAAACAGACCAAGTGCGAGTCGAACTCACGAAGACTTTCAACTTTCTAGCTATTACGGTAGCCGCTATAACAAATACTAAAAACAGAATAAAATAAGTATATAAAGGGTGCTCCCATATAACAAACGTATTTTTTTACGTTTTTTTAGATAATGGTACGGGAAGAGTTCCGTACCGTGTGCGAGTCCCACTTGCAATTAACGTTTTTTTTTAAATGGGTACACCAACCGTGTGTTACGGGCTGCTAGTTCAAAATAAAGATACTCCGAATAACGTAGAAACACGTACACACGGCTGCACAAATCAATTAACACAAAATGTGAAGGGAAATGACAAAACAAATCCGGGAACAGCAACAAAGTGCCCGTGTGTATTCCAGAAGAAATATTTCCAATAATAGATATCAGCTTCTATGATTGCAAATTTGATTGAAAATATTTGTTCTTATTCAAAACGTCCCTGGAGGCTCCTTTCCGTCCAATGAATGAGGACGTTAAAAACAGAATCGTTTGTTAAATTTGCTATACGATTTTCACCCTTAGGTATTATATAATAAATGTGTTTACGAACAGGTCATTCTGAATTGTCTAGAGACTAAGATAAATACTCATGACTAATGCTAAATAACGTGAAGGTTTTAAACACAAAAAACTTCAAGCACTGAATAAACTACGGCGAAACCTGTGACATAATACAACGTTACTCTGTTTAATAACAGTGTATAAAATCTGTACTTTTAAACTGCGTATTGACTATAAAAGATAACGACCATAGACAAACTTTATATGATTTAATTCATGTGTAATATTTTATCTGTGCCTTTAAACCGCGTACTGCCTATACTACTGCCTATATTACTATTTATTTATTATGTATCTATTTAAGGCTAGACCTTTTATATGGTCAAGAAGTTTATTGTAAAAAAGTATTGGCCTATGAAAGAATTACCTATTCTATGGAGACGAGTTATTTGCACAATTTTTTTTCCTTATATTTACATTGTGTATACTTATCACAATTTCTAATGAAAGAACCTATGTTATATATAAAATTCTCGTGTCACAATGTTCGTTCCCGCACTTCTCTGAAACAGCTAGACTGATTCTCATTAAATTTTGTGAGCATATTGAGTGGGACTGAGAATCGGCCAACATCTATTTTTCCTAGCCCTAATTGCGGGCACTACGAAGTTCGCCGGGTCCGCTAGTATTTTTAAAAACATATAACAATTTTCTAATAAACATATTATATCTTATGCGTTCAACAATGCAAAAGTTCAACTCAAATTCAAAGATCAACTCTTTTAGTGTCTTTTTTGTAGGACATTTCATTACAAAGATTAAAGTCATCATTATAAGGATTTGAAATTGTAAAGAGTGTTGTTGTAAATACACAACCTGCCTTTTACGTATTTCCTTTATCCGTAGCTTTCAATAACATGACATAATAATACAACCTCCTTACACAAAATCCTTGCCCATGTTAAGAAAACTAAGTTATTCCTTTCCGTTTTTTCAACCAACGTTGGGTTCTTTATTTTTTTTTTTAATAAATCCAAAGGATAATCACAGTCATTATTCTAGTATAACGGTGTCTGTGAGTGATCGGTCGATGTATGAGTTTAAGGCACGAGGTCCCGGAGTCGATTCCCGAGTAAGGCGACTTTTTGTTTTAAGTTTTCCAGATTAGTGCCCGATATAGCGATAGATTTGCAACGTCTCACATTTCGGGACCTAATAACGTCGAGTAGTCGCGGGTGCATATGTATATCTGCCTATCCTTTCAGGGGCATGGGCATGATGATGTTTTTCATTATTCTAGTAATCACAATTACTAATGTTATATGACTAATGTTAAAAAGATAATATATGTCCCACAGAACAAACACGAAGCTTTATTCGCAAATTCCGACGGAAATTTTACTGCTATAAGACTAAGTATATTTTCTTTGTTACAGGTACGAGAGCGGCATCTAGTTGAGGATTGAAAAACTGGAACTTTAACTATTCACCAAGTCGAAAAACCTAGAGCTTTAAACACAAAGCTCATGACAAAGAAAACCTAATTATCTCGTGCGTTTAAATTTAAATGACGTTCTACAAAGTTACTTTTCTATTAATTAGCTTTTTGGGATAGTCTAGCATCAAAAAGTTGTATTTATAACAGCGAAGTGAAATAAAATGAAAATGATTTATTAGCGGAGTGCGTGTGTTAAAAGTATTAGTTATACTATCATATTTTACATTATAGTGGTTTGAAGATATATTACAAATGATTTATAATTCGTTTTAATTTTCCTTCATACATTATAACTTGTCACATACATTTTATTTCTAATTTCTAATGCTATTATGGTGTTTCACTGTAAATGGTTTACTAATTTTACTATTTATTTATGTATGGCCCATATGTGCGACGTAACTTTTGACATTCTGAATATTAGGTAACTACATCTCAACAATTTTTATTTTTTTGCAATGAGACAGCGAAGCAGCACACGGGTCTCCGTATGATAAGAGATAACCGCGGCTTATAGACACCATAGATATTGTAGGTTAACGGTACTGATTGTTATACCGTATGTGCAACTTTACCAGCTATCTTATCCCGCCGGACTGAAACACGACAGTGTCCTTATGGCGGTAGGAATAGAAATAGGTAGTAGGGGGTGGATCCCTACCTCGACTGGCTGATGGGGCAACAGATGCTACACAGGGAACCCAAACTAACACAGGGTACCTTTTATTTCATTTAATGTAATACATATTTACTATGAAAGTAATAAAGAAACACATGTGCAAGAAAATAATTTATTTAGTCATTTCAGCAACATTCACGCATCACACTTTACGTTGTGCTCCACAGAAGCTCACAGCGGAATTATCCATTTTAATAAAAAAAATTGCATCGCTGAACTATCCCACTTTAACTTTCGTAACGTTTTTGTCTTCATCATTTCTTTTTTGTTTACTTTTCTTAATTTCATCGTAAGAATTTTTTCATCGCTAACGATGGTTTTTGAATTGCAAATAATCTTAATTGCCCGATGGAAGTTAGCCTCTAGACTAAATGCGCCCGATTGTTGAAATATTTAACGTTTATTAACAGACGAATTATTCAACAAAATTGCTTAGAACGTTTAATTGCCCCCTTGGTGTCCTATTCTGGTATCCATCATTAATTTTCCTAATAACCCCCCTTAACAAAGAAAACATATTTAATATTATTATATAACCATTTATTAAATAATGATATGTCGCCTCAATAATCGAGCGTAGTCGTAGTCCAGATTTGAGGCACGAGGTCTTGGGTTCGACAATTTTTTCTTATAAGTTATTCACTTTACATGAAAAACAGAGCGTTCTCTGAGACGTGATTGAATTTGCCACCTGTCACATTGTGGGACATAATATCGGCTAATCGTCGGTGCAAATGTTCGTCTGCATACCCTTTCGAGGATATGCCCGTGACGATATTTCTTTATTTAAAAGCTACCTTCGAATAGTAAAACATAAAATATATTGTATCTAAAAGAGAAAGCTCGTGATTGGCCTTATTTTTGTTGTAATTTATTTAATGAAGTAGCTGCAAGTTAACCTACATTGCTAGAATAAAACAAAATAAATGACGTATGTCCAAGGCTTCATTGTTTGAAAAAAGTATTACCTGTTTTACTCATACCAAAGCTACAAAGCTACAGCTACAAATTTAACAATTTCTAAAAAAAGTTGTTGCCATGACTTTTCTGCATTTTTATTTAAAAGATATCTAATATAAAAGTTTTCTAAGCCATTCCTTATTATTTATTAGCTATCTGCCAGTAAAAGTTCCGTCAAAGTCGGTTCATTCGTTTCAGAGATTAGCTGGTACAAATAGACAGACTGACATACAAACATTGTAAAAAAACTGTTTTGGTTTAGTAAAAAGCATTTTTTAATATATCTAAATTTAATATTACATAGAGACACTCCAATTTTATTAGTTTGTATAGATAATAATGGAAATTCTGATAATTATTAGTTAGGCATTGACAGTAATTCTGCTGAGATATCGTATGTATTTTAAACTCAGTGAAAGATAGAAAAACACACGTCTCACGGTGTCATATTTATTTATATGTAGCATTTCTACAGATGCTTCATCTATGCCCCAAGATACATATTATAATGTCCTAACTAATTTCAGATGGCTAAAATGTTCCCTTTTTTATTTCATTGATAAAATGTATCATATCCTAAAAATAAGTTTAGGTTATGTACATCAGAATCGGCACCATTTAAAAATATCTTCACGCCCATATGTCCGAAAAGGTAGGCAGAGGTACATATGCACTCACGGTTAGCCGACGATACTAGGTCTCATTATATGACAGGTGGCAAGTCCGTCGCCATGTCAGGCACAAAACCAAGTTTCTTCACGATGTTTTCCTTCACCGTAAGAGCACTCAGAAAATCTACTTAAGTTAGAAAAACTCATTGGTATATGGCAGTCTTCGAACCCGGACTACCGAAATGGAAGTCGGAAACGCGTATCACTACGCCACCGAGGCTCTAAACTAGCAACATAATAAAATAAAGACTATTTCATACAATGGAACTAATACTAAAAATATACAAGTAACTGTTATAAATATCTAATACCTTTAAACGAGCAAATCTTGTATATATGTATACATATATCAACGATCTCGGAAACGGCTCCAACGATTTTCTTGAAATTTTGTATTGAGAGGGTTTCGGGGGCGATAAGTCGATCTTGCTAGGTTTTATTTTCAGAAAGCGTCATTTTATAGACGATTTCAATAACCTATCTACAGTTAGAGATAGGCTTACTAGAGCTTTGTTGTTAAGATATTATTATTAAGGATTGAAAATATCAGTGGTTGCTTGGTTACTGATTATTCATATTTCATCAGTAAGTAATTTCCATAGTTATAAATAAATATGTAAATAAGTAAAGTTCGGTCATCCAAGTACTACATCTAGAAAGTGTGCAAAAACTTTCCTAAATATTATTTATTAAATATAGACAATGTAGAGATAAACAGATATTTAATAATTTAAATTTTATAATAGGATTAATCTGTCCTTAACTAGGGCGTTCCCTCCGCTCGCAAGGACCATTGAAAATTATTTGTTGTAATACGACTTAGTATTTAATATCTTTCATAAAAGTGTATTTCAAAATGTTGTAAATATTTCCAACTTATAAATTACATATTATAAAATAATTTTCTGTATTAATACACTTACATATTTTGTTAATAGGTAATAAGCACTGCTCAATAAGTAATAATAGGTATCAATACTACCCAGTTGGTAATAATGGTAGCAACGCATTAGGTACATGTTTTTGTTAGGGTTTTTATGGAAAAAACAGTAACCTATTAATAAGAATTCGCTGTCCGTCTGTCTATCACCGGGCTGTATCTCATGAACCGTAATTTCTAGTTGAAATTTTCACAATTCACAGTTACTGAACTCATCGTTCGGAGCCGATTCGATCTTGGCCGGTTTGTATATATAAAATAATATTTCGTTGCACACATGTATCTAAAGCCAATAACAATTAAGTTAGCACCACAACGCCATGTGTCGTTAACTATTGGGTCACGAATGTGCCTCGGCTTATTTGGGGCGAGTGAAATAGCTTCAAAACGTCCATTCCCTTATCTGGTAGCACATTGTGCTATTATGCTACATTATAAATGCATAAGTTAATGATATTATGCACGGAAATGGTGCGAAATATACAGTTTACGGAACACTTTTAGAAAATACACAGCGAGTTTTCTAGAATGTTCTAAGATGCTAGATACTGACGGTTTTATTTAATTTTTTACTAGTACTAAAAAAATGGTTGTAATTTTGGGGTTCCAGATCTAGGAATACAGATAATTGATTTATGATCTCCCTTAGATTCATGGTTACAGCAATCTTTTACAATAAGTACGTAGTATTTACATGTAATTAATGTAACTGTCAAAACTAACTTGAAAGAGGCAACTGTCAAAACTATTCTCAATATATAAAATATACATATACGTTCACGCTAGGTGATTTGTGAAGAAGGCAGAGAGTATCGTGTGTAAAGTGATACGATTCATACATAGGTACTTGACTAACTTCCTCCACATTCATCCCTTCATACAAACAGGTTTTTGGAGATTTAACACCACTCTCGGATAATGCCTAGGTTTCCCCAGCTACCTAGATCCATCCATTTTCGCGTTGTTTATCTGTTTTATCAGTCTTTCATCTTTCATTATTTCTACATGACTGAACCTTCGGAGCATGTCCTTTCTCATTTTTACACCGACTCATTATTTAACTAAAGGGTACCTTTTACTAACTTTAACGCTTTCTACCCGTCAAAATCAGCAACAAATTAGATGTTCAGTTTGAACCGCAATCTGGGAAGCTTGGTCCAAAGACAATCCATCTAAACACAGGAAGTGATCAGCCGAAGAGGCGGTGCCAGATATAAATCAGACCGGATTAAACTGGTTTAGGGTGATGATTGGTAGGAATGCGATAAGGGCCCCTAAATAACTCCCATCGACTTCTGTCCGCCATTTGACATTAGGGTAGATAATTGATGACGTTTTATAATCAAGTCTTCACTTTACCCCATGGGGAAATTTTATAGAAGTGACCTATGGTTTTTTATTTTAAGAGTTCCATACTCAAATGGTAAATACCGAGGTCTTATTACTAAGACTCCGCTGTCCGTCTGTCTGTCACCAAGCTTAGTAAGAGATAAGTTAATCAATAACTTTTTACTTTCACATATTCATTATTATTTTTTAAATTATTTGTGATTAAATACAAAATATACATCATAATTAGGTATATACAAAGGCACCTTAACGCCAAGTCAAATCTCGGTCAGGCAACCTTGTGGTATTAAACGAGAGCCAGAGAGATGAATACGCAATAGTGTAAAAAAAACATTTTTTCGAAAAGCAGTTGCTAATATTTAGAAGACCAATGTAAGAAATACTTTTCTACCAATTCCACAAATCGACGTAACCTCAAAGTAGGCCAACAATAAATGATCATGATAAAAAATAAAAAAAAAACCGGCCAATTCCTTCGGAAACGACAAATAATCACGTTTCTTGTATGAGAGCACCCTTTATATATCAATTGTATTCTGATTTTTGTATTTGCTTTTATAGCGGCAACAAAAACATATCGTCTGTGAAACTTCCAACTTTATAACTAACACGGTTTGTGAGATACATCCTAGTGACAGACAAACAGACTGACGGAGAATTGACAGAACTGACGTCTTAGTAATAGGTCCCCGTTGTTACCCCTTTGGATACGGAACGCTGATAAATGTCCCGCGGCCGAAATTTGGAGAATAACAACTCGTCCTTTGTACCAAGACGAAAGTTTATTAAAAGCCCGCATCCATTCTGTTAGTGAAACTCAGTAGAGCTTAATCAGCAAAATAAAATTCTTGCAGACAAAGCAGAAAATGTAAAACTACCGACATTTTTCGAAATAAAATATAAATATAAATTTCCCCCATGTGGGTCCGGGTCTCTGTGTAGTATGACCACTAGTGGTCTCTTATTGTCAGGAGTTCCTGTTCGTTGTCTTATCCCAAAAAAAAAATGTAAACCCTTATAAGTCAATCGAATTAGTATTTTAGATTTACAAAAATTGGACTTCACTAATAGTTTAAATTCAAAAAGTAAGGATACCAGACTTGTTGCTTTATCCGCCATCTTGATTTAAAGGGTTACTTTTTTGTCTCTTAAAGAAACACGTTTATTTTCAATGATACACGACAAATAGTTATAACAAAAGTTTTTGTTCCCATCATTCTATTGTGGGGTTGATATTTTTTATTTATACCCGATAAAGGGAGGAGTTATAAACCAATTTAAAAACACAAAGTAAACTAAACATATTTATAAACTTTACTTGTTTAATAATTACAAATTTACTTAAATAAAACTTATTTATAGTTACTTGTATAAATATTTCAAATTTGTTAATCAAACAATCAAATTTATTCAATACTAACTGTACCCCGCGACTTCGCCCGCGTTTTTATTTAATTATTTTATTTTATACATTTCTAAAATAAAAGTCTAAAACAAAAGTAGCCTAAGCCATTTCTTATTACATCAGCTGTCTGCCAGTGAAAGTCCCGTCTAAATCGCTCCAGCCGTTTCATAGATTAGCGGGTACAAACAGACAGACTGACAAAAATTCTAATAGATATTATTTTGATATATTATGTTCCTTGTAAACGTACGTATTATGCGTTTAGTAAAAAGCGGTGATTTTAATATTACACACGAACACCAATTTTGTTTATTTGTATTTATAATTTAAACGCGAAATAAAAAGTAAAGCCTTGTTTGTTCGTTACGATTTCACGCCTAAACCACTGTTCGAATCATAATTAAATTTTTATACAGAAATAGAATTAAAATGTCGAAAGGGCATAATATTATTATAATATATTGCAGAAAAGTTTAAAAGGTATTAATTTGATTTTTGCTAGCCTTGTAATAGACAGACATTCGTGGTTTTGATCCGTTTATACCCTTTGTGTACGGAACCCTAAAAATGTGATATTTCCAAGACTAGTAATTAATGGACTCGTCATACTGGTGACAAATATCCACCTGCTTTTACAGCATGAGTGCTTTAAAGCGAGCGACGAATTTTAGAGCATAATTAAATGCATTTGTTACTAGTTTTTGCTTAGCGACTTCGCTAGCTTTAAACTTTTTAGTTTTTCAACGTTTTCTAAATAATACTAATCGCCTCCGTGGTGAAACGGTATAGGTGTCGCCTGTTAAGACCGTTAGCCACGTGGGGTCCCGGGTTCAATTCCCAGGTCGGGCAACTTTTCTTA
>DVZL01003841.1:0-13536 GCA_018236625.1 Lasaia peninsularis
TCGATCTAGCTAGGTTTTATTTTCAGGTTTCTTTTATTAATTGTGTTTTCATGGAATAAAAACCTTTATCATTACAATACAAAGCTAAATTTCGCCGTATTTTGTTAAGTTAGTATAGCTCAGTTGGTTAATCGGGCGCCTTAATGCGCAGAATTCTAGGTCCAAAACCTAGTCTGTTCGATACTTTTTTTTTAATTCCATCTTTTTGTGAAAAAACTGTTCCTGGAGGCCCTACAAGAAAAACACTGTAAACTATGTCAAATAGAATTTCAAAAAAATGTGATGTACTAACCTAACACCGAGCAAGGCTCGGTCATCCGGGGACTTTATATTTAAGACTTGATGTGCCCGCGACATCGTCCACATTTTTATTTTATTTTATACATTTCTGAAATAAAAGTAGCCTAAGCTATTACTTGTTACATCAGCTGTATGCCAGTGAAAGTCCCGTCAAATTGGGGCCATCCGTTTCAGAGATTACCGGGTACAAACAGACAGACAGAATGCATTTTTAGTTATCATATGTCATTTATTTAACCTTTGTCTTTGTCCATCATACACAAATATGTTATACAAAAGGCGAGCTTAATGCGTATCAACTTTCAGTATGCGTATCAGCTTTGGATCAACAGAAAAAGAAATAATAATAGCAGATGCATAAAAATCATAAAAAATAATAAAAAACGAAAAAAATATACGGAAATTAAAAAAAAACTTAAAAATACTTACCCCTCTCGGCGTCCGTTTCTCTATGAACAACTTAGGTAGCCAACCCCGATATCGTCTGATATAATACGGGGTAAAGACTAAAATGAAAGAAAAATACAAATATGTATAAAAAAATTACCCGGTATTGCACATAAGGTCTAACAGCCCGACCACAGGGCAGCGGCGCACCTACAACATCTATGGTGTCTATAGGCCACGATTGTCTCTTAACATCAAGAGACCATTGTGGATTTGAGAAGGAAACCAGTTTTTACGCAAAGCGAATTCAATTAAATAAATAAACTATGAAATAAAATGAAATATGTGTAATTCAACTCATGGAATCGAAATCGAAAGCGTTAAAGCTCATGATAGTGGTTCAGGTTGTTAATGTCAATTGAACTCTAATAAGCTTGACCTAATACCGCATAATACGGCCCTAATACAGAGAGTAAGTCTCGTATAATGAAATCACTCCAGGTAATGGTTTACTGAAGAACCAGTGAGATGTACGGGACCAGGTTCCAGTTCATTACTTGAATATAGTCTTGAATCAGTCTGAGATTATTTAAAGGGTATTATGATAGTTAATTATAGATATCCGAAGGAACATTTATCATAGAAATTCCTTGAATATGAAAATAGTTGTAATGAAAACTTTATCATGAAAGAAATGTTAAACACAAAATTAAAATATCATTTTGCAAACTCCCGCCAAAAACAGTAGTATCGTGCGACTAGATTGAACAAGACACACAATTTACTCTCAACGTACGTTTCGCTTCGCAACCGAAGGATCTTCAGGAGAACTAAAATATCCCCCACGACTGTGAAGCTAGTAGATATTCAAGTTTAAGTAGGCCAACAAATACTGTCTTCAGACTTAGATCGGGTCACATTTCGTTAAACAAGTTCTAATATTTAATGAAAATTACAAACTCTCCTGAATGTGAGATCTGTGGTAAAATAGAGGATGTACACCACATACTAGTGGAATGTGAGCGAAATAAGGCTGAGAGAAAAGATTTAAATGAAATCTTTAAATTTAAATGTTCTAGATGTAAGGGTCATTTCTAAGTTATTCCTTATTACATCATCTATCTGTCAGTGGAAGTCCCGTCCAAATCGTTTCAGCCGCTTAAGAGATTGCGGGTACAAACAGACAAAAAATCTAATAAATAATTATTATTCTAGTAAGTGTATGTAGTTCATTAATGTCTAATAAAAAAACGAAAAATAAAATACATAACACCTTCATTCACTCATGTCTTCATTTAGTTAAAAGTAAAAACTAAAAAGATAAGGGGCTTTAGTCAACTGAGGCCGCTCAAATTCTTCCCGCGGGATCAGTTGACCTAATGGATGTTTTGAATCGGGCAACTGATCGCATTGATACATCTTATGATTTATATAGACAAGATCAAAAGTGACATTATATTTAAAAACAGCTACAACCAAGAGTACATCATACAAATGTACTGCACTCGTGTAAAGAGCAGTTTAAAGGGTCAACTCATCGGATTGTGCGAATACAACTACCTGCATTCAATCACTAGAAAGATTTGAGTGCACCTTTCAATTTTTTTCGCATTTAGATCGTGCATTGCCCTTTATATTAAAGGCGTTAAAAATTGTCCTTTATGGGTATAGTTATGCAGACCAAAACCAACCCACAGAAACAAAATTTGTAGATAATTAAATTTTACTTTTAAAAGTGTGAAGAAAAATTTAAAACTTTATCATAAAAAATTTAAAATTGATCAAGTTTATTTTTCAAAACAGGTTATAATATATCTTTTTTGCTAATGTATTTTGTGTTAAAAATATCAGTTCCTAAGACATATATATTTTTTATGAACAGTAAATATTGATTAATTTGTGATTTCATTGAATATTCCCTTAGGTGAGTAAAACATTTATAGTTTGTCTACATTATGGGCAAAGTTTATGAAAAACTGTGCGCAGCTAAGGCTGATCTCACCTCCCATCTGAGTTGATTGACGAAGGATGGCTCTATGTGATGGAAAAAGCTAAAGTGTCACACAATTCAATGAAATGTGGAACTTGCACGTAAAAAAATTTGAAAAATAGACCAAATATTGCTTAACTTTTTCCGTTCCATATTAAAAAATCCCAATGGCTTCAAAATTTCAATGAAGAAAAGAATAGATTATACAATATATCAATTACTCAGTGGTCGATATACGATAGGGCCTGCTTAGAAAAACTTAAACCTTGATTTTTTATACAATGTGTACCGAGTAATATTATGTAATTTCGAAAACTGATTTAAGTAACGAATAAATTACCTACTTTTAAGTATCAATGTTAACTAACACTGTAAATGACTCAATTTGACGTTTTCAGAGTATGAATAAAACTAATAGTATGTATACATTATAGTAGATATATCTAATTCTTCACGCTTCAAAAGACTTAATTATGTTTTATTATACGCGATTTTTAATTAAAAGGCTCGGATTTTGACTAGTTTTAAGTGAAATTAATCATCAAACTGAGTTATAGATTATTTACCTTTGTTTTGTTATAGGAGTTATAGTTATAAGTAAAATTAATCAAAAGATTGTTTTTTAGGTTCTTTGGTTTTATTTATTGATTTTTATTTGGTTATGTGTGTGAAATTTAGTTATTTAATTTTACTGTATCGTATACAGTAATATCAATCGGGGTTTTTTTTTAAGTGGGGTCAATTGACAAAACAAAAATAATAAAATTAATTATTTAGTCAACTCATCCCGCGGGATAACTTTGGAGTGGCCTCGGTTGTGAGTTGACTAAAACGCCAAAGAAAGGCAGTTATTTTAATTATTTCCATGACACATACAGACATAACGTAACATCTATTATTTTGACTAACAAGTTCTGTAACTCATACGATGCTAGAACTACATCGTATTTCAAAAATAATAACAAAAAATAGGTATTGTAAAATAGGACGTCGCGTCATAATATTCTAAATATGTCGTTACTCGTTATAAACTGATATACAATAATGATCATGTCGGCGCGATCTATTTTCTTATAGCGCCATCTGTTTTGTGTTACATAAACAATTTGATGCTCGTAATTTATACCAGCGACTTTGAATAAGGCATTAAGTAATTATTAAGCCAATAGTACCTAATATCTGATATCTGGATACTCTAGGACCTGGAGAATAACAACGCACCATCGCACATTCTGGCAAGATCCAGTTTTTCATTGTACAAGGGCCCAGGTACAAGAATCCGAACATAGTTGCCGATACTCATGTTTTGTATTATACTCAAATACTTCCAGGGCCTTCACTAGTAGGTATCAATACGTGTGAGAATGGTTCATGGTCTATTTATCTATCGATCCAGTGGTCCATCGGTTCAATCGTTCAACGCACCAATAAAACATGGGTCAATAATCACTTGCCTCTCTACCAGGCAGCTTGTAACTTCCAACAAGACCACTGGTGATAGAGTGCTTTGCAGCAGCTCCCTTGGGTAGAGGTTCATCACCTTATCTATCCCTGCTCTTTGACATATGACATTATCGTAATGCAGGCAGTTCTAACAACCACGGTTGGCTGTTCCATCAGAAAGCTGTTTGTTTGTTCGCTGTATTATTCGATTAAAAAACATGCATATACAATATATTTTATGATTTCGATGCGACATAAGATAATTGATACATATTGTTTTGAGGGCCAAAGTTGCCTAGTAGTTAGAACTTCGGACTTCCATTGCGGTAGTTCAGGTTTGAATCTCGCCATACATAAATGATTTTTTTCTAACTGAAACCTGGATTCCAATTCGGTCGAAATTTGGGTTGCAGAGGTCAGATAGCAGTTATTCTGTTAAGAACTGGCGCCCTCGTCGAATCCCCTTGATTAGATAGCCGATCCCAATATCTACTGATATAAAAATGGGATCAGTCTAGGAAGATGCACTCAGTCCGTCCTTAGAAGTCCGTTACAATATCGGACACAATTCGAACTCAGGCTACGTTATACAACGTTGATACAAGCGAGAGGCTAAAAATAAAACTACATATTTTGTATATAATAACCAGGTGACACAACAAAAATTAGACTAATATAAGTAGCAGTTTAGTCACAGGAATTGTTTATAGTTTTTTTTAATTTAAACACGCTATAAATTTCCGATCAGCCGACAAGTATTATAGACATATTTATCTAAAGGTTATTCACTACGAAACGATAAAAATCATGCGATCACATTCTAAGGTTACGGCAGCTTAATACAAGAGTGTTCACGTTTTTACTTTATTATTAAACTATTTAACTTATTTGAAAAAAGTTTTTTTGTATATTTCTCGTAAACTTTATTTTAATAGTCTCGGATTAACAGTAGGCACTTATAGTATATATGATTTCATTTTTAGCTTTTCGTTTGTATCAACGGCGTATATGTTTAGATACACTGAAAAAAGTCATAGTTACCCTATCTGGGAATCGAAATATCGTTGTGTGTCAAGTGAGAGATCAACTACGCTGGACCACGAGGCGATTTGTAACTGTTTTTGATTTTTGTATGAGCTACTAGCCACATTGCTCGACCTCTGCTACTATAAGGCAATAATTATTGGTCTAATAGTTAAGGCTATAGGTTTTAAGGAAATAAAAACAAATGATGATGCAACTTCTATGATCTGTATAATTTATTTTATCTGTAAAGTGGTTATATTGAAAACAACACACAGATTAGTCTTGGAAACTTGGGCTTAGTGCAGATACAAACAAATTAACAAAACATTAAAAAAAACAAACAATCTAATACATTATTCCGTAAATTGTATAAATATATTATTTACTTCTTGGTGACCTTTTTAATATTACAACTACCTAACTAAGCAAAAAAAGTCTAGAAATTGTTCTGACAGACTTTTTTACAGAATATTGCTTGTCATAATTCAACATGCTATTGTTTTATAAAATCCATTAAATTACTACATTCTCAATTTTGTTTCAAGTTCTCACACAATTTTTATTCTACTTCATCCAAAGTATATTTAAACAATAAAAGATCAAACAGATAGAATATTATAGTTAATGCATAATAAGTTTAAGTAAAGGTTATTATAAAAATATACATATTTTTTATAATTTTAACAACATAAGACGAAATATGAGTCAAAATAATATTTAAAAAAAATCCGAAATCACAGCTTGCCAAATCTTTACAATGCATATTATTCGGGTATTGAATTATCATATATTAATTTTAGGTACCTACTGCAAAAAAATAAGTATATTTTTATATTAATTTGGATATTTACTATTATTATGCTTATTTTTTATATTTTTATTCGAACAAAAATAAAAAAAAATAAAATTAATTAATATAATAATGTCTTTGTTTCATATCTGCACTGTACCTCAAAATATGTAGGGCTACGAAATACTTGGAGGTGCATAGATTTAATTGACTATATGTATTTGGAATATATACAGGTGAAAGTATTAGTTTGAGAAAAGGACGGATAGTTATAAGATTGCGAATAAGAAAATAAGGTTTTAGAATAATAAATTTGGCACATTAGTAGGTTTCAATTTAAATCCGCTTCCAGTATATTCGTAGCTCTTTAGAAAGTTTTATGATTATAAGCATGTTCATTATTTTAAATGCTATTAGATAATATAAACCACAACATTTTAACAATAATTAATAAAATAAAGATTTTCATCATAATAATCCTAGTATTTTACCAATAATTGGAAAATATTTATATTTTTAATGTTTAAATTAAACATTTTAATACTCGATAATCTATTTTAATATTAAGTTTGATAAAAATAATACATCTTACATGTCTTACCTAAAATGAAAACTTACAAGGTTTAAAATAAAACATTATATTACAGTAACATTATATTTATTTTTAAATTTTTTTTAAAATTTAATCAAAATTAAAAATGTAGTCTACAATACGGTTAAATTATCCATCCCATGTCTATTTTCTTGAAATTATAAAAAAAATATTCGCGGGTAAAAATAATTGCATATAACAATAATCGTAATAAAATTATTTAACTTCTTGAAATAAATATAAAAAAATACTTAACTTCTTAACATAAATAATAAAATATTTAACTTTTTTTATTAAATTTAAAACTAAACTACATGACAGCCTCGTAAGTTACCATTAAATTTGTAATAATCCGTCTAAACATCGAAGTAACTGTCATTGTCGTCAAGAGGAAGCTCCATTGACCTTTTTCCGAGTCCAAAACTGAATCTATGGAGATCTCTTTGTCGTTTTCCCAATCCGAAGTTAAATTTGCTGTATCTCTTGCCGAGTCCAAAGTTGTAGCTTCGTGCCCGTTTCCCGAGCCCGAAGCTGTATAAGTTTGGTCTTTTGCCCAGACCGAAGTCGTACATTCTGGCTCTCTTTTGGTCGTTATCGTCTTCTGAATCTCGTTTCCCAAGTCCAAAGCTGTAAGGTCTTGCACGTTTTACTTCGTACTCTGGAAGGAAAGAAAAGATATCGTCAAGGAACATGTCTTCATTTAAACTTAAGACCGAGGTTTGAAATATTACATACATATATGATGAGGCAACGAACAAGCTCATCGGTCTCCTGATAGTAAGAGACAGCCGTAGCCTACATACGCCATACGAAGCCCTAACATCAAGACTCCCAAAAAATAATGAAAATCAATTTAAGAGTTATAGACTACTGAGACCCTTTACTGAGATTCCATTGTTTGTCTAAGACAGAAAGTCTGTCTATCAGTTTATCTGCTTATCCACCACGCTGTATCTCATAAACAAAGATAGTTAGAAAATTGAAATTTTCTCAGATTACGTATTTATGTTGCCGCTATAACAACAAAAACTAAAAACAGAATAAAATTTATATTTATGGGGGCTCCGGTACAAAAAACATGACTTTTGCCGTTTTTATAAACAAAAGTACGCAATCCTTCACGAGCGAGTCCGACTTGCACTTGGCCGGACTATTCCTTCAGTATTATAAAAGTAAATTACCAGGAGCTTCGTCGTATTCGGCGAAATCGGCGAGCGCGTCTTGTTCGATGTCGTTTGAAAGTTCCTGTTCCGGTTCGTCGTCCACAGATCTCTTGCCGAGGCCGAAGGAGTAAGGACGCGACCTGACAAAACACACTATTAGTACACACAATAAAACACTATGAAATAGTGCCATTTAAACCTCGGAGGGTGTAAAAATATTCCCATTATCTTGCACAAGTTTCATTTCACTAGCACGAGCATAGGTTAACTGGGTTATTACCAACATGACCACTGGTGGTAGAGTGCTGTGCAGCAACTCGCCCGGGTAGGGATCCACCACCCTACCGGCTTATTCACCTACCGGCCATCCCCACCAACCTACCCGCGGCGCACCTACACCATCTATGGTGTCTATAGGTGACGGGTGTCTCTTACCATCAGGAGACCCGTATGTCTGTTCGCTGTCTTATCCCATAAAAAAAATCACCGTTCATACCCATCGTTCTTAATCTGAGGTCTTCTTGTATCTTTCAAGCCAACAAATTAAACAGACTACCCTGAACGTGCGCCTCTATAAAGAGATTTTATATGTAACGGAGGTTTTTAATAATGGTACAAGGTATCTACCATATATGATCTGACGCGCCCGACTTACTCCCCAAATCCCCTCTTGGGCTCCCCAACTAAAGAGTTAGTGTTGCCAAATATCCAAACTTTCGCAGGACATCTCGGTTTTAGAAGTCAGTGACGTATCCCGGCTTACACTTCGGTATTTAAATACCTTACGTCAATTAGAATACTAAGTATACCCGCGACTTCATCTGCGTTTTTATTTGTTATTTTAGATATTTATAAAACAAAACTCTAAAAAAAGCCTAAGTTATTCAATAGTACATCAACAGTCTACTAGTGAAAGTCCCGTCAAAATCGGTCCAGCCGTTTCCGAGAGTAGCGGGTACAAAGAGACAGATAGACAGACAGAAAGACGGGCAAAAATTCAAAAAATATTACTTTGGCATATGTAGGTTACCTACCTTGTAAACATTTAGTAAAACGCGGTTATTTTAATATTATCATATCTTTTATAGATTGAGTGATTCGTGTAGATAGTTTATATGTATATAACATGCATAACATACAATAATCAACATTGAAATTTTCGATCTCTTAGTCACGATATATGTAAAACGAAATTTCGTCTATTTTGTCCTCGAATCCCGAACATTTCCTGGATTTGGTAACACCAATTGGTGTTAATGAAATATATTAGATTGCAATAAATTTTATTAATGATGATAGGGATGGGGCAAGTATTAACTATGGTGATGGTAATTTACAATTTGGTTTAAATAGGTGTGTGGTCATAATAGACCACCCCAAATGTGTCTCGTGGTCAATACCATGAAAGGTTTCGAAGCTTCATTGTGTGGTAGTAAAATGACTTATTCCCTTTGCGATTTTTGTAGCAAAAACTTTTATAGAAGTTTAAATTACGATTGTATATAAAATTTATGTAAAGATTTAGCAATATTTCGATTTTAATAGTTGTTTCAAACGAGGGTCATTGCTTGTAATTGGCATACAACGAGATAAATGGTTACACTTTTTTTTAACTAAAGATAATGATCTAAAATAAGCGCTTTTGTGATCAAGCGTAGTCGGTGTCCAACTTGGACGAACCAGGGTTCGATTTCCAGGTAGTTGTTTAATTTTTTTTTTCAATTTATATGACAAACATAAAATACGGACGAACGTGCTAATTGTCGTATCCTGGGACTAAATATCGTTGGTCCTGGGACGTTGGTCAATCGTGAATGCACAAACATGTAAATCTGTCTACCCCTTCGGGGATATCGTCGTGACGATATTAATTTACTTATTTATTTTTAGATGATAATCTTTTTATTTCATCTACAAATATTACAAAAATTACCACTCATTAGTAAAATTAGTAATTTAGTAAATTTACCTTACTTAGTACCTTGGCTAATCGTGGGTGTGTTCTAGTATATCTACTGGACTTACGAGTCGTAGATATACCAGCACACCTCTGCCTACCCCTTCGGGGATAATAGGCGTGAAGGTACTTTTTTCTTAATAAAGCTAAAGGTACTACTTTGAGATTACACTCCTAACACAGCTCTGTAATAATAAATAGTGTTGCTACCTATTATTGCCTTTTCTCTTTGAGGAGATGACCAAGTCAAAAAAAGCCAGCGTTATGAGAATGGGAAAGCCGTCCCTATGAGAATGAGATAGATATTTAATATTACAAGTCGTGTTCAGAAGTGTTATCTCTAGAGTATTTTTAACTTCACGTGCAGCAGTGACGAAAGTTATCGATTTTCTACAAAACAAATAAAAACTTTAGCTAATAAAAACAAAATTTTAAATTTTGAAAAATCCCGCGCCGGTTAAAATGTGATTGAAAATATATTCTCTTTTAGTGCGCTTTCATTGGAGATCTCACTCGAGTATATTTGCGGTATACGGTTTTCCTTCTCCACAACTTTTAAACGGCTAAACCGATTTTCATCAAACATGTTTAAGAACACTCGCAAATAAATCACCTTTATAACAAAACTAAATTGAATTCGCTCCATCCGTTCGGACTTCGGGAGCTACGATGCCACAGACAGACGGACAGGTCCACGGTTAGACAAGCAGTCAGACAAACACATCAAACTTATAACACCCCTCTTTTTGCGTCGGATATTAAAAAACTTAGCTCACTGGAATTGAACAACCGTCTATGATTATTATTACGGCCAAACCTGTGACGTTTTGAATCTAATACACAAAAAACGTTATGAATATTGAAAATTGTTGAATGCCTTTTTAATTAAAGGATCACGTTGGATTCTTATAAGTTTTCCGATGACGTGACCAAAAATATCGACAAAGGTTCGAGAGAGCGTAGGTAGCACCGTCTACCGTCAATTTTGTCGACAGCGGGACACCATTGTCACTGGCCCTTTTGTACCCTGACGCAGCGATGCACTGACCAAAAATCATTAATTTTGTATTACAAAGGCAGAACCCACAAATCGAGACGTCGGAAAAAAATTAGGGGCATTCAGGCACGGTCAGTGACGTAGATCGGAAACGCGGGATACGGTTATTTGATTCGTATTTTAATTGAACTATTTAAATGACCTGCGTTACAATACTTCGGTTATGGCCAAGATCTTTTTAAATGTGAATAGGAATAGGAAT
The DNA here is from genome assembly GCA_018236625.1 of Lasaia peninsularis. Lineage (NCBI taxonomy): Eukaryota > Metazoa > Arthropoda > Insecta > Lepidoptera > Riodinidae > Lasaia > Lasaia peninsularis. The sequence goes on from DVZL01003841.1 coordinate 10,908, forward strand.
AATTTATTTAGTTCACCAAATTACACATACTTGGAAACTATACGATCTCTGCTTCCTAAAATAGACGTGCTATAGAATAAGCAGTGACACTAGCACAATTTCATCGCCATTTTGTATATTGCGCTAGTTTTTTTTTGAAATAAGGAAGCGAGCAGGCTCTCCTGATGGTAAGATACATCCGTGGGCTATAGATACCATAGTTGTTATAGATGCGTCGCTGTCTTATGGCCGAGGTGTTTGGCCTGGTGTGCTACCCTACCTTCCGGATCGGAACACGACATCGACATTATGCTATAGGAATAGGTAAGGCGAAGGATCCCTACCCGGGCGAGTTGCTGCACAGCACTCTATCACCAGTGGTCTTGCTGGGAATGATCTTGATAACCAATTCTTGCCTCTAGCGAGCTGTCTGATAAAAAGGCAGTTAATCTATTCTACACAGAGGACCCCGATCAACACAGGGAATATTACATAATTTATTATTATTATGTGTGGACGGATGTGTGTGTATGTGTTTGGAGCTTGCTTGCTTGTGTTTAATAACTTTGAGTTGTGGATGTGGTTGAATATAAGTGTACCTTTTTAATTGTTTTCTCTATATATCGGTTAATAATGTTTAGTAAAAGTCAGTCATGGTCAGATTGGTAACAACGTCTTTGCTATTGATTTTGCTAGTGCTCGCCATTGTCCTAATTTAGTCTCGAGGACACTGCACAAAATTTGCAGCGAATTAAAACCTCGAGTGTTTTTAATTTGTCGTGATGAAACCATGATCACTTTTGATATATCACGTGACTGATTGTTCTATATGCAAGCATTTAAAATAAGAAAAATGAAGTCGTTACCTAGGAGACACGTATATTTTTTAAATCTGGAATGTTATAGGCAGTTGACAGTGAAGACTCAGCAAATGTATACAGGGGCATTAAAATATTCATCGTTAGTGTCGAGTCATACAATGAATACATACATCGATTACACATGAACAAGTCCTATTGGTCACAATCTCGTTGTATCAGACTGTCAATCTTTCATCATTCATTTGTTCTGCACGTCGGCCTCGTGTCGTGTACCCCATGTTATCAAGAGATCTCCAGCCCGATGCCCGCGGGTGTGCCCGCTTGTTAAACAACTATCATGTTCGGAAACAAACATGCTTATTTACTAATGCAATTTATACAAACAAAAACTTGAAGCGATTCAACTTTTTGCCTTGTTTATAACACAGCTTTGCAACTCCTATCAATTACGTGGGGTAATATTTTATGTCTATATTTATAGAATAGGTCTTTCTTGTATACGAAAAAAGTTACAAAATAGACAAACCTCATATAAAATCAATACTTAGAGACTAAATGATACACAAAGGCGACCTTTGGGCCAATTCAACGATCTCTTCTAGGCAATCTTGTGGTAAGGAATTAAAGTGAATGAAATATGTAAAGGTGCTTATGAACATTAATATACAAATATAACACTAAATTGCAATCTATACAAAAAATAAATTTGAAGTGTCTGTACGTAATATTAAAATAACCGCTTTTTACTAAGTGTATATATTTACAAGGTAAGGTATAGGTACCAAAATTATATTTTTTAAAATTTTTGTCTGTCTTTTTGTATCCTCTAATAACTGAAACCACTGGACTGATTTTGACGGGAATTTTACTGGCAGACAGCTAATGTGACAAGGGACGGCTTTTACTTTAGAAATGGTTACAATAAACAAATTTAAAAAAACGCGGACGAAGTCGCGGGCACAGCTAGTATTAAAAATAGTTTATATAAATTGCGGTAATAAAAGCTCATAAGTTAAAGTAAAAATAAAAAAAAATCGCGTTTTAGAATCTTATTTTACACATTTATAAAATAAAATTCTAAAATAAAAGCCATTGCTTGTTACATTAGCTGTCTGCCGGTGAAAATCTTTGACGGGACTTTCATCGGTCAGTCCAACCGTTTCAGAGATTAGCGGGTGCAAACAGACAGACAGACAAAAATTCTTAAAAATACTACTTTGGTATATGTACCTTGTAAACATCTATCTATGCATTTGGTAAAAAGCAGTTATTTCAATATTACATACAGACACTACAATTTTATTTATTTGTATAGATGCATAGATGAATAGAATATAAAGTATTTTATTTCACATAGACCTTACAAACAGTTCTTGTGACGCGTTTATATTCTAAAATTTACCACCGGATCGGAACGCGGCCAATCACTGAGGAGATCCGGCGAAAGAAAATCAGCGGGTTTGTCTTTTTCTTATTTTCTATGAGTGTAATGAGTAATGAGTTATGTTGATATATCGCTAATATTCCAGAATGATACGTGTGGATTGTTAGCGTGAACCACAATTATAATCATTAAAATCAGTAAACCAAATATATCTACTTCCTCTCATTAAACTAATTTAAATCTCATTGTGCACAAACATATTTCATAATAATAATTATAAATATCTACTTACCGTAGAGGTTGCAACATATGCAAACTCTACGTATTATATAAGCCGAAAAATAACGCGCGATTCTATTTTCAAATAATTAAAAGAATAACACAAAAACGTCAAAGAAACACTATAAATAGAAGTAAAAAGAAAAATGTGATTGAATAATAAAAG